>CAJQUW010005935.1:0-64757 GCA_907163375.1 Prostheceraeus crozeri | reverse complement strand
GGGAGTGGACGGAGAGAGGGAGGGGACAGAGAGAAGGAGGGGGATGGAGAGAGGGAGGGGGACGGAAAGATGGAGGGGATGGAGATGTGGAGGGGAGAGAGGGATGTGGAGGGGAGAGGGAGTGGACGGGATGAGGGAGGGGGACAGAGAGATAGGGAGGGGACAGAGAGATAGGGAGGGGACAGAGAGATAGGGAGGGGACAGAGAGAGAGGGAGGGGGACGGAGAGAAGGAGGGGATGGAGATGTGGAGGGGAGAGGGAGTGGACGGAGAGAGGGAGGGGGACAGAGAGAGGGAGGGGGACAGAGAGAGGGAGGGGGATGGAGAGAGGGATGTGGAGGGGAGAGGGAGGGGGACGGAAAGAGGGAGGGGACAGAAAGAGGGAGGGGGACGGAAAGATGGAGGGGGACGGAAAGATGGAGGGGGACGGAAAGATGGAGGGGACAGAGAGAGGGAGGGGGACGGAGGAGGGGACAGAGAGAGGGAAGGGGATGGGGATGTGGAGGGTAGAGAGAGAAATCACCAATTGAAATTTCTTTTTCTGTTGACTTGATGGTCAAATTGATATCTTAGGCAATCATCGAAGTTAATCAAGACAACAGATGACACCAGCTGTGTTTCATTAAGAAGTTGTGTAGTTACATTACAAGCGGTGTATATTACAATATTTCTAATGAAAACTACTAATTATCCGTGAATCTCCCGCGTATTGTTACCGACAAGCTATGGCAACACAGATCAAGAAATCGCAGAAACAGCATCGGCGTTTTCATTCGTATTTATTCTGGAGACGTGATGTTCAAGCGGAGTTTAGAAATTCTATGTCAACTCCTCCTGGAGAAGCTCTGTAAAAGTGAACCATTCTCATCTCTTTATTCCAGGTGGCTTGGATGAGGCGATTCACACAATCTTGGATCTATGTTCGGAGCAGAATATCACGCACGTCTTCTCACTTCCTCGAAGAATGCTGGGAAGAGTTTGCAAGAAGTCGGTACCAGTTTCTGTCGTTGGAGTGTTCAATTATGATGGCACAGAAAAGAACGTGAAGCAGTTGGAGGAGTTGGTTGATGAAGGAAGAAAGCAGTACCGTCTTGTATCAAAGATAATGGATAACGAACGCTTTGAAGTGCACGAAAATTGTGATAAAATCTGGAAACTCAAACATTCGAGAAATGCCTCAAATGTCTCTGAACCCATTTCAGATTTGGCTGGTGGTTGTCATTCAAGACAAAGTAGTGCCGGTGGACAAATCAGTCTGATAATGCAGCAGACGTCTATGCCACCGCGTGAATATGAAGCGGATGATGAGGATGACGGCGTGTAAAATGGTTTCAATAACTAACTGACCGTCATCACTGATTTTTATTCGCATTGATTTGCATCCGGCAAATGTAAATACAGTTTTATCGTACTACTGATTAAACCCAGCAGTAGTATGACTTCAGTAAAATTATGTAGAGTGCGGCTGTTGCAGTTGTTTTTTGAAACTTGACTCGGCGTGGCTATACTCAATCAGGGAGGCCAATGTTTGGTGCAATCTGGTGCACTTTTTGTGACTACCATATCATTTCGAATTGCGTCTTTGTAGTTATTTTCATATTTGTCATTATTACACTGATCGTGAATGTAGGTCTACATTATTGTTTTGAAATTGAAAAAATCAAACATTTCAATGGTATTTCAATAAAATTCTATCGACTTATTCAGTTGACTGTTTTTTCTGTTATGGGGATGACAAATGTCAACTTCTCTCCATTTCCAAAATTACACCTTCCTCACTGCAAAATTGCAAACAATGAAATCTTGCTCTCTATAACTGCCCGAGAAAAAATAACCGAACAAACTTATTAAGTCGACCCAGTAATTCAGACATCAAAACCTGCTAAGTACCCAATAGGTTTATTCTGAATAGATTGGTCTCCCATCAGGTTTATTCCAGTTTAGCTGGTTTTCCTACTAGGTTTGTTAGGTCTTATCTAGTATCCCAGTAGGTTTATTCCAATTTCGCTGGTTTCCTACTAGGTTTGTTAGGTTTAATCCAGCATCCCATTAGGTTTGTTCCAGTCTCACCGGTTTTCCTACTAGGTTTGTTAGGTTTAATCAGTTTCCTACTAATTTGGCTCGGTTTTATGCAGATTCCCACTAGGCTATGCATTTGTAGTTAAGCTTACCCAACACCTTACACAGCCATTACAAAACATCACTGTACCTTCTATAAATATTCAGATAAGATTACATCAATTTATATGAAAAGCCACACATCCAAACGAAAGGTGGAATTAAAAAATTAGATTTCTTTCCTAGGAGAGCCGAACACCAAGAGCACTATAACAATAAATTGATTTCTTGAAAAGATGCGATATGAAACAGAAGAAACGTTTTAAACATGAGTCAATATATTGGCTAGTTTGAGGTTTAAATTTGATGAATCGTTCCAAAAATTACGCGTTTACATGACATTTACCATTCGAAGTTACGTCCAATGTTGAAATGAATTGCTTCAAAAATTTCAAGCAAAAAACAGCAAACATGAGAAACAAAAATTATAGTAGTCAACCTTTCAGGAAATTACTCATGTTCATAATTGCTCATCACTTTAACACCAAAATATGAATCTTTTTCCTTCATGATAATAGCGTGATGGGAAAATTCAACTGGCGAGATCTCGCGGATTCCTCCCTTCTTCAAGAAAAAATACGGACAGTTATTTGACATCTTAGTCATAATATGTGGTGGCAAATTCAAATTACTTGACAATGAAAAAATTGTAAACATCCCACTACAAAAAGATACGTCAGTCCGACGTCGAAAACGAACTCGTTCCGAGGAACAGAATGTCCGCATGGCCGATGGTCGATATGACGTCGGAAACCGAAGCCTCATTATAAAAAAGACACGCTAGGTCTCCTACCTGCTATTTTACAAGTAGGATGTCTATTGAATTACATGATAACGTCAATTCATCAGGAATTAAGTGTTATATATTTTCCTTTCCCTTTCTGAAGCTTGTTTGAGTAATCAATGTCATCACAATGATATCCGCACGTCTTCATGTCTTCAATGTCTTGCTACAATTAACTCAATCAAAAAAGCCATTTTTATCATAATTTCTGTATAAATTTAAAGAAATGAGGTCAGAATTAGCATGAAGGGTGAAAAAAATTTCCCGACCTTTTTCCGACTACCATACCTCGTTCCGACGTCTTTCCGACGAATCCTTTTGTAGTGGGATGTCATCATATACTCTGCACTGCACAGTGAATGTTTCATTGTTTATTACATTCAAAGCCTTTATCTTCGCAAATTTACGAAGATCATTCAAAAACACGTAGCATGACTTGCATTTCAAAAATTTGTCATATTTACTAGTATGAAACACAAGGTCACCCACTTTAAATCTTTTGAATGGTGGCGATTTTCCAATTGCATGTGGAACTGATTCACAGGATTTGGATGATGAAGCACTAATTTGGAAGTTCAAATAGCGATTTATCATTTGCTCAACACACCCGCGCGTTCCGGTAATACTCTGCTTCAGTTGTCGGTTTAAATTTTCGAATGACATTGCTGAGACATTCTGCAAGGGACCAAATCGACGGACTTGTTCAGGAAGGTGGGATAGGCAGTGTAGGGTTACAGTTCTCACGGAGTCACCTAATAGACTCACCAGATAAGATTGAAATGTCTTAATATAAAGTTCGGTGTCAACAATATCGCACTCATTTATATACTCAGACGATAGTAAATACACAGACGTCGAGAGAAGACAGTAAACGAAAAATATATCGTTAGGTTGTTCTTGGGACAAACGCCAGCAATACATAAAAACTAAGGGCGCGTAATATAAGAGGAATACTCAATGCTCTTGCACTTTCCACAACGCAAATTCAGTTAAGATATTTCGGGGCTTTCTTCTAAAATAATGAGGAACTCCCACTTTTTCGATGACTGAGGACAAAACCAAGCAATCCACAAGTTCGTTCTTGAGAATAATTGAAAGCAATGCCTTATTTACACTGAGATAGAGAAGGTGCATGGGATCAAACAACATACCACTAGGCATCTTCAATATTTCAGAAAGTTTAGTAGGCCCTTTTACTCCAAATGCCGGAGAATTCGTAGAAACAGCTTGATTTAAATGCTGGTGGTACATCTCAGTCGTTCTTGTCGGAAAAGTCTCCGTCACATTGAATATAACTTTTCTGTATTGATAATCGCAATCACCCATCACAAGGCAGAAAGGACATCCATACCTGAAAAGTTGATATCATAGCATTAATATAACAAAGTTAATTGACCATTCTAGGTCAGGAGCAGTGCTCTCACACAAAACAGGCCCTAAGATGGGGATCGAGAGTATAAATTTGGACCGAATTAACAAACGCCAACATGTACTCAAATAGGCTAATATAAAGAAATAATTGACTGATAATCAGGGACGCCGGCAAGGGTTGCAGATACAACACCTGCCCTGAACCAGGTGTTGCATGTGTGCCCTCTTCATGAATTACCATAATTTCAATGAATTTTGTGGCTTTGCAAAATTGTTTTGTAACGATTTTATGTATTGAATAACGCTTTGAGCGTGTCCGTTAAAAATTATCATCTTTTAACTGCAATTGTTAGTATAAAGCATATTTTTGTTTTCACACAGGCATACCATGATGTAGTAATTGACCAATTAAAACTATCATAGATAATAATCAGATTTTCAATGTGTTGACACAATGTGATCAATAACTTGATGAACACAAATGTCTTCGTTTTCCTTTCATTCAAGTGCCCGGTGCCAAAGTCAATCAAAATTATGTAACTTACATCGAGAACAACCTCGACCTCGATTAAAATCTAATCGAAGTCACATCACTGATTTTTACCCATTTTACCAAGTGTGCTCGTCAAAAGGGGGAAACTCGTACAGGAAGCTACACTTGGTCTAAATTTTGAATAGAGTCTGATATCACTGTGCTAAATTTTCGGAAGAGCTTGATATAGAATCAAGTATGTTGAGTATGTACCATGCGCTCAAAAAGTCTTCCATACTTCATTGCTGATTTATATAAAAATTATGCATCATTGAAGAGTTGGGATGATAATTAAGTGATTATACACTGACAGTGACATGGATAACAATGAGATTTCTTTCATTAACTCAATTTAAATTTCTGTCACTTTTGAATTTGTTTTTATGCTACAATTATATTTATATATAATTGCAACTTATAGGCCCTATGTTTTACCATTATTCAGTTACGCCTACTTGTGTTTTGCTTTACGGTATGATGTTTGACAAAAAGCTATTGTTTACATCTCTTTCAATTAACACCAAATCGACATAAAAGAATTGAACAGAAACATTTAAGATTGCTTCAGAATTCAGTAAATTTTTTAAACCTCAATGAATATGTATCACTTCAATTGATCAACTTCAATTAATCAATTGATGATCTTAATTATTTTTGAAATTGCCTCTAGCTTTCACAGGAATAAAATAAATTAAGAGATTTTTGAATCAACGTTTCGAGATTCTTTAACGAGAGAGACAAAAAATCACTAACACATTACAGTCAAACAATACATGTACATGAAAAACCGAATAAAGGCCCACACTAGGATTGCATGAAATATTTCACTCAATTAAGTTTTAACCGAAGAGCAAATGAAAAGATTTATCAAGTTATTTCATAATAAAAAAAGTCATATAAACAATAAAGAATGCCGGCATGCATCTCTAGCTTGCATGTTATGACAGAAATACTACAAAATACTTCATAATTGCAATTGAAGAGAAATGAGACAACATTATGAAAACACTATTCAATTGTAGAGTACTTTCATTTAAAATATGGTTGATTGCGGGTCTCATGCATCATCACTTCCTTCGCACACTTGAAGCCGACTTTATGTATGCCTACATCATTGAATAATAATGTAAAATTATCGAATGATCCAGAAGAAAGGGTGGACAAAGGCTAATATTATACATGAAATTCAAGTTACGAAAATTAAGTCACACAAGCTAGCCGAAAGCCTTTTCTTACTTACTTATTAGCTCTAGATTTTCCTAGTCCGGAAACAATCGCCTGATGAACTCGATGGTCAAGCACATGTAGATGCTGGTTCGAAGATATTCTCACACGAATTGGTCAACCTGAAATGGCAACATAACATATGTGATATGATCGATTATTCGACATTATTCTATGTAAAAATATGTAAAACAATTTTTCTTGGCATTGTGCTAAAAACAAGCGGGTCACTCCTTCTCTATATTTGCCTTCATAAAGTTATGTACAATAAAATTTGAGTAGGTAAAAACCACGGCGCTTCGTGTCACAGACACATCAAAAAGTGGGAGGACCTACTTTTTGATGTGTCTGTGACACGAAGCGCCGTGGTTTTTACCTACTCAAATTTTATTGTACATAACTTTATGAAGGCAAATATAGAGAAGGAGTGACCCGCTTGTTTTTAGCACAATGCCAAGAAAATTGAATTGCCTCTTGTTCCTAGCCTTCAACATCATATGCAAAACACTAATTTTTATGTTTTAAAATTAATTGTGAGCATTACTGCATGCATATAATTATGCCTGAATGCAAATACATGTAAAACTGATATAGGTCAATCATAGCCTATTGACAAATGTAAAATAGCATATCAATTGTCAGTTTATTTGTCAATATCACGATATATAGTAGAGAATGCAGTGGGCTTAACCATCAGTATTTTATAGGCCTATCCCTATATGAAAAGAAACTTAATCATTTCAAAAATTCCACTTTATCACTGATTTTGGTTTATAGTGCAAAGCCACTGCATCACAACTTTTCACATTAGTAATGCACTAGACAATGCGTTTTCCCAATTCTTGATGACAGAACTGAATTACAAAAGAAGAAATTCATACTACACCTAAATTAATCATTCTATGTGGTTCGGCCCTAGACTGCTGTAGTTTTGGGAAAAGTCAAGTTGAGTTAATTTACATCAGCCAGATATATTTCAAAAGTTCAGAGTTATTATCTTCAGGAGCAAAGGATTACGAGAATGGTAGTGATTCAAAGTGATAGTGTTAATGCGTGATTTATGATTTCTTTGTGTATTTTGAATAACTATCATAGCAAATATTCTTGTATAGTATAGCCTACATATCTTCTGCTCCTGAAGAGGATAGCAGTGAGCCATTGAAATATATCGAGCTGATTCAAATTACATCAACTTGAATTTTCCGATAGCCACAATAATTCTAGTGTTTCGATTGTTAGCGTCTGAATGAATTCTTTTGTACACCACTTATATACATAAAGCTCTTATTTCATTTAATTACATATTAAAATAGGAATTTGCATGCTGATACTTACGTGTTGCGACGAAAGTAATCGACACAGAAAGATGAGAAGCATTGAGATCGAAAACACGCAGTTGGAAAATAGCGACAAGTCATATTGTCTATGGAGATCAAATATGTTTTGATTGCTTCATTCACAAGAAGTTCTGCTCTGCTGATTTCGATTTTTACTGGATAATTATATCAATTTTCGTACATGTAAATCTATCGCGGATGAAAAGTTGCTTTCGATCGAGGAATTCTTCACCACGGCGAAGGTTGTATTATTTAATTCATGTGTCACTCAATCTGATATTGTACCCGATGAAAAAGACAACACTGAGAAGTGATCTCTGTACACGGATGAAGGATGTAGCAGTAATGGCGTACGTTGTTAAAGTCCACACTGCTATATTTGACGTAACATCATCATTACTCAGCTTCGCGATGCCATGAATTTAATGCCCGCTGCACGCTTGTCTATGGCTGCACGCGAGACGCGTCAGCGCATCATCGATCCACCTGTTTCTGTAGCTGTCGGCAGGCGAAACCGGACAAAGACGAATGCGGCCGAAGGATGGATAGCGATGGAATGTGTCTGCTAATGCGAGAAGGGCAGGGAGATTGCGCAACGGAACTTGACTGTGGTAAAGCTTTCAAAATCACATCACTTATACAGATTCAGATGCATAGCATGCTGCTAAAAGCAAACTGAATTTACTATATAATTGGTTACTAGGTTGTCATACAAGGTGTCATCGTCACAAAATTAGAGCGGAGAGAAAAAAACTTAAAAGTTTTCTTTAACTTTAAAAGCTTTTTAAACTTAAGACTTAAAAACTAGCGAGCACTCAAAAGATCATTTCATTTGAAGACACAATTCTGAAATGCGGATTTCAATCTTGTGAGATGGTGTGACAGTTTTTCCTATGCATAAAAATACTGTCGCGTGAAAGAGACTATAGCAATAATGCCTTTGATGCATCAAATATATCTAAATGCATAGATAGGAATGAGAAGAGCGACGGGATCGAACAAGGAGAAAAGGAGAGAGAAAGAAATATGAAGAAGATAAAGTGGAAAATAACAGAGAAGAGAAAGAGAGAAAGGAAAGGAGAAAATGAGAGAGATATGAGGAGATACGAAGGAAAAGAAGTGGAATAGCAAGTGAACAAGTTGATGAAGAAGAAGAGAGAGAGAGATGGATGAAAGAGGATGGGGAGAGGAGGAAGAAAAGAAAGAGATGGATGAAAGAGGATGGAGAGAGGAGGAAGCAGAGAAAGAGAGAGGAGGAAGAGGAAAAGAGAAATCGATGGGAGGTTTATTATTTTTTTTACTGCTACGTAAACACAACGCATGTGTGCTACGTGGAAGCAACCGAGCAGCTACCGACTGCTACGTATCCACAACGTTTATCTGCTACGTAGAGGCAACCGAGCAGCTACCAACTGCTACGTATCCGCAACGTTTATTTGCTACGTAGAAGCAACCGAGCAGCTACCGACTGCTACGTATCCTCAACGTTTATTTGCTACGTAGAAGCAACCGAGCAGCTACCGACTGCTACGTATCCGCAACGCTTATTTGCTACGTAGAAGCAACCGAGCAGCTACCAACTGCTACGTATCCACAACGTTTATTTGCTACGTAGAAGCAACCGAGCAGCTACCGACTGCTACGTATCCTCAACGTTTATCTGCTACGTAGAGGCAACCGAGCAGCTACCGACTGCTACGTATCCGCAACATATATCTGCTACGTGGTGGCAACCGAGCAGCTACCGACTGCTACGTATCCACGACGCATTTGCTACGTAGAAGCAACCGAGCAGCAACGCTCATGGCAAAACGTCAAAAGCGCTGAAAATATGCTGTAAGTGTAGTGCTGTAACTGCACTGCATAGAAGTCCCAAAAACTTCACTGATTTAAGTATGTGCATAGAATGTCCGAAAAGAGCAGTTTTACAGGTTCAACTGGACTTCCAGGTAGCATTCCATTAAGTTTTTCTGTTTTCACAACTACCTGATGAACGTCCATGTAGTGTCCCATCAAGTTGATTTGCTTAGAAGGACACACTTTATCAATCCCATTAAACCTACTGGGATACTGATTAATCCTAATAAGTTTACTCGGTATTTCTTGACTTCTTAAGTTTGTGTGGTATTGTTAAGGATCCCAGTAGGTTATTTCGGTATTATTTGATCTCCTATTAAGTTTATAAAGTTTTTTTTCTCGGGTGGATAACCTATCCATAGCGGGAGCGATTTAGGCCTTCTAACCGTTCATTTACTATAAATGGATCACATAACGTCTGGCCGGTTTTCCAAATGCGCTATCTAATTTTCGCATGCATCTGTAATACCCACAATACGTAAGACTTTCAACAAAGGATGTAATAGAGTTCATTGGTAGAAGTTTGGACAGTCTATTGTCTGTTTATCCAAATTACAATGTCATATTATCGGAAGACTTCAATTAACCTGGTGAAAAAATATGTTTAATGTAGCTACAAAATTGTAATCTAATAATGCTACGGCTTGTCCCGGGGAGCATAGCGTTAAAATACCATAAAGTTATAACTTCGAATTTTTTGCTCTGGACAATAAAATAATGCTTTCATGCTACTATTGATGCTATTATAAGTAGTGTAATAGATAAAGTCCCTGCATGCTACTTTTTGAGGCATAAGCGAATTTATCTGACTTTAACCATTAGAACTTCAAACGACACGTAAATGATGAAAGCACCACTTGTAGCAAATCTGGAACGTTCATTATTTACGTCAAAATTGAAATTCAACGGTAACCTATGAATCGGATAGCCAAGATGACAAAGTCAGAAGCATTATCGCTTGCGGTCAATTTCTAAATTGCTTTCTATGTCTCTACAAACAAATTTTGAGATGAAATAACATCAGAAGGAACATTCCTGATATGCTTTCAAAGGATTGAATAATTTCTTTAAATTATCCTTTATCCCTAAATTATAGCTATATTCTCTTTACATTGTCAGTCAGCTTTTTCACAGGGAAACATCGATAATTTGTGTGGGGCCTTTGACCATCATAATACCGTAATTATTATAATAATTTTAAAAATAATAGTAATAATTATTAAATCCTCAATGTGTATACACTTTCGATTATATCAAATGAACTCAAGGAGATACAGGTGGCATTGTCACCAAATGTGAGATATGCAAATCTTTGCAGTTTTGCAGAAACTACAACGGAATTGAGTGATCATGATTGTAATGCAGAAGGAATGATGTTTGCTGAATTAGCAATTCGATGGGTTCCATTACTTTCATGCTCAACCTCAACAGCATTTCCCTAAGCGTGATCATATCACAGGTAGCCTGCCACTGGCAGAGCAAAATCACATAATCAAAGACAATGACTTCATTTAACTTTGAAGGATATAAATGGGTCCACATCACTATTCAGATTATAGAAATAAAATATGAATTTAGTGAATCATATAAATGCCGATGAAAATTGAAATAAAAACATGAAGTTTCAGCCAAGAGAGCACGAATAATATCGTGACTTTTTAATGAAGACTTTCATTGTAATAAAATACATGAAATTCCCTTCAAGTCTGAATTCCGCTTGGTTGGGATGCTTATTAGCAAATATTATTCCCTTTGATATCCAACTTGTTTCATACTACTTATTTAGGAGAGTCATCTCGGTAGTATATAAATTGGCAAATTTCGACTTTTTTCAAAACTGCTCAAATAATTTTTTTGACCACGGGAACATAATCTGCGCAAAAAACTGAATCTCTTGATATAAAAATTTCCACTGTATACAGATACTTTTTCGAGTCGACACTCTACCTATAGATCCCTACTCTATGTTCTTCAACTACATGTATCCACAGAATTCGATTGGTTAACCCTCATCAACCCACCAGACTGCATGTGTAGTTTTGTGATTTTCATTCCAATGTAAATCTGAAAGTTCAACTACAATTTTAATTGAATTTCATGTCCAATTGATTCAGGTTACTAGCATTTGCCTTGAGATTTTTAAACTGATTATGTCAATTTAAACAAATTTGAATGCAATTTCATGTGAATCCGCGCACAAGACTACATATTATGTGGTTTATCACTTGAGCTATTATACATTGAGAAGAAAATTGGCACGGTAGCAGAATTTGAGCAATAAAATCAATATCAACTGGGCAATTCTCGTTTAAGAACATCTAACTGATTTTTAACAGCATCTAACTGTTCTTTATTTTCTTTAGCTTTTTCTTGTAAATTTTTCTTTAATTCATTTTCTAAATTCATTTTAAGTGTTTTCATTTTATCAACTTTTTCATTAAGTGAGTGTACTTCATTTATTATTCTATTCATCTTTTTCATTTGTTGAGTAATTTTAGAACTTAATTCATCAACACTTTTTTGGAATGTAGTTTGCAACTGCTTTAAATTTTTTTTATATTTTCAGGAAGTTTTTCTATTCCATCTTCTAATTGTTCTTTCAATAATTTTATCTGATGTTTATTTTTAATTACAGCAGATTTTAAATTTATAGAAAGTAATATTAAAATTTTTGATTGTTCTGAATTCTTTTTAAAAAGTTTTGCTATATCTGCTTCTAGCTCTCTATCCTTTTTATCAAGTTTTGATAATTTTTTGTTTAATGATTTGTCATTAAGTTTAAGCAACTTTAATTCATTCATCAGTGGAACCAAAACATCGTTTATATATTTTTCTTTTAAGTCATTGATTTTTGTATCAACATATTGTTTATTTGTCAACTCTGTATTTTGTTGCGGAAGAATAGGAAGATGCAATGGACCGGATAAAACGTCTCCAGTTTTCATGATATAATTTTCTATTTCTATTTCTGATTCACGATTATTCGGGATATATGCACCTCCACCAACATTTGGTAACATCATTTTTTAATAATAAAAATAAAATTTTTTTTATATAATGAGAAAAACACATTTTTTTCTAATAAAAATAGAAAATGGAAAAAGCAAATTTAAAAAAATTGTATTCGCCCGTATCATCCTGTTCTTCTTATTCGATGAGATCATCGGGATTTCAAAATAAATGTTTTGATAATAATAATCCATGTATAGATGTTAATATTTTATTCGAATTACAAGCCGAAATATTTAAAGAACAAATTAAAGGTTTACCTTCTATAGAAACCAACTATTGCATTTTCCCAGGAGATCCATTTATAAAATTTATGGATATTGTAAGTAAATATAATGATGTTGCATATGTAGAATTAAATAAAGAAAACATGGTTATAATAGGTCATAATAATGTTTATGGTTTTATTCGAGCAGTGTTACCAATTAGTAATACTGATTGGATAGAAACTAAAATAATTAATTACATCAATGTTACTGAATTAGTAAAAAAATTAAAATCTTTTTCGAAAGAAAAAATTAGATTATTTGTTGATGAACATAACCAATATAATATTCATATCGAGAGCAAAAAACATAATGAAGAATTATTATGCCAAGTTTATTATAGAGATACTGTTTATAAAAAAGAAACATCAGAAATGCCCCAAAGATACGATAATGATACTTATATAGGATTATATTCAAATTTCAAAAAATTCTGAAACTAATGATGATGATAATATAGATGATGATTCTGAAACATCTGAAAAAGGTGTAAATGGTAAAAAAGATTATAAAAATATTAGTAATTATAAAAATTTACATGAAGAAAAATTTATATCTCAACATGATATTAATACTACATATAATGAAAATTTATCTAAATTTCATTTTCTTACAATTGAAAATAATAATGATGGAATAGTTGAAGATACTGTTAGACAACTATGAGTCGGATCTACAAAATTTAAATTAGGATTTACATCTATTTTATCATATTTAATAAAAACTAAAAATGATTCAGATTATGGTGGTGTTATTAAATTTTCTAATAGAGATCAAAGACCAATATTTTTCTCTATTGCATTATTATCTAGTCATAAATACAATTTAGAATTAGATATTCCTATCAGAGAATGGCATCCTATCAGGGAATGGCAATCTACACCAAAAAGTGTAATTTATGATGTTGATGAATCAATTTATGATGTTGATGAAGAATCAATAGTTAGTGATAATAAATTTGAATTATCTTTTGATAAGACTTTATATGATAAAGAAAATAAAATAACTAAAGAACGTGAAATATATAATAATATAACTCTCAAGACTTTAATATTAGAATGTTTATATCTAAAAAAGTTTTACTAAAAAAATTTTACTAAAAAAAATTTTGCTTAAAAAAAATTTACCAAATAAATTTTGCTAAAAGTTTTACTAAAAAATTTCTGCTATTAAAAATTTTACTAAAAAAAATTACTAAAAAATTTTACTAAAAATTTTACTAAAAAAATTTACTAAAAGAATTTTACTAATAAAATTTTACTAAAAAAATTTTACTAAAAAAATTAACTAAAAAAAGTACCTAATTTTCTAAAAAAAATTTAAAAAAAAATTTTACTCAAAGAATTAAACTAAAAAAATGAAAATAAAAAAAATTTTGTAAAAAAAATTTTGCTGAAAATTAAAAAAAAATTATTAAAAAAAATTTTATAAAAAACATTTTACTAAAAAAATTTTACTAAAAAAAATTAAAAAATTCACTTAAAAAAATTAACTAACAAAAGTTAATTAAAAAAAAATTTACTGAAAAAATTACTAAAAAATTAACTAAAAAAATTTTAATAAAAAACATTTACTACAAAAATTTTACTAAAAGAACTTAACTAAAAAAATTTACTAAAAAAAATTTAAAAAAAATTACTTAAAAAAATTAACTAACAAAAGTTAACTAAAAAAATTTACTTAAAAATTACTAAAAAATTAACCAAAAAAATTTTAATAATAAACATTTACTACAAAAATTTTACTAAGAGAACTTTACTAAAAAAAATTTTACTAAAAAAGTTTTATTAAAAAAATTTTACTAAAAAAATTTTTCTAAAAAATTTATCTTAAAATATCAATCTAAAAAAATTTACTAAAAAAATTTACTAAAAAAATTTGATTAAAAAAAATTTATTAAAAAATTTTTTTACTAAAAAAAATTATTAAAAAAATTATTAAAAAAATTTACTAAAAAAATTTTACTAAAAATTTACAAAAAAGATTTTGCTAAAAAAAATTTTGCTGAAAAAATATATTTTAGAATTTTTTCTTCATTTTGCTAAAAAAAATTTTACTAAAAAAAATTCATTAAAAAATACTTTACTAGATAAATTTTGCTAAAAAAATTTTGCTAAAAAATATATTTTAGAATTTTTTCTTTAAAAGTTAAAATTAAAAATTTAATACAAATTTTTCTTTAAAAAATAAAAATGAGGGAAAAGTTTTATTGTATTTTATGTTATCTTTTAAATTTTTCTAATTCTTAGGATAGTTCAATTTTATAAAATATAAAATATCATAAAAATATAAAAATCTATCATAAAAATATAATATAAAAAATGGATAAAATTAGAGCTGATAATTTTAAAAGAATAAAACAATTAGAAGAGTTAATAAAACAAAGAAATATTATGAAAGAAAATCATCTTGAACATAGAATGAAAAAAGCTGGTATACAATCTGATATGTTTGAAAATGTAAAATTAACTGAAGAAGTAAAAACTGATTGTGAAAAAACTGTCGAACCATTTAAAACTCTTGAAAAAGAATTTGATGAAAAACGTGTTGATAGTAATGGGTAAAAGACCGTTCCAGGACACCATAAAATCAAAAAAATTAGTATCTTTAAAAACGACATAAATTCATAAATTTAGACCCTTTTTCAGGTTTTTAAGACCTAAATTCATGAATTTGGTTCATTCAAAAAGTACCATTTTTTTCAAAAATGGTACTTTTAAAAACGACATAAATTCATGAATTTAGGTCTTAAAAACCTGAAAAAGGGACTAAATTCATGAATTTATGTCGTTTTTAAAAGTACCCAATTTTCAAATTTTTCAAAATCTCAAATTTGTGAATTACAATCGGGCGAAGCCCTAGAACCTTCGGTTCGATTTTCACCCCCAAAATCATGACCGTTCCAGGACACCGAAAATCATAAAAGTTAAGAATCTCAAATTTGTGAATTACAATTTTCACCCTCAAAATCATGACCGTTCTAGGACACTAAAAAATCAGAAAAGTTAAGAATCTCAAATTTGTGAATTACAATTTTTACCTTGAAAATCATGACTGTTCTAGGACACCGAAAACCCGGACACCGAAAAAATCATAAAAGTTAAGAATTTCAAATTTATGAATTTTATCCGTTTTTCAGGTTTTTAAAATATATCATGTGATTTGCGGGACATCTGAGATGTCTTCCAGGGCTTCGCCGTTAAAAATATTTCTTTAAAAATGGAAGAAACAAAAGTGGAAGGAACTTCAGAAATGGATGAAACCGCAAGAATATATCCTTCATTATCATATGAAATGGATATTGCAAAACACAAAGATAGAGTACGTTATATGAAAGATAAGGAATCGCAATTATTACTTAGATTAGAACATTATAATAAATTAAGAAAGAGATGGTCTAAAGTTAAGAATGTAACACAAGGAATTGGCATATTCTTAACAATAAGTTTAGGTGCTTTAACAATTGTTATATCTTCAGGTGTTTTAGTAATTCCAGTAGTTGCTACAGCTTTAACAGGTACGGGTGTTTTTGCAACTTCACTCGCTACAATGTTAGAAAAATCTTTAATAACTAAGAAACGAAAATCATTAAAAACTAAGCATTTACATATTAAAGAAGTATATGATAAACTACACTACTACTTTCAAAGAGTATGTGATGATAATGTTATTACGTTAGATGAGATTGAAAAATTTGATCAAATAGCCAATGAAGTAAATCAAATATCATTTCAATCACAGACAGAAAAAGTTAATGATAAAAATAAAAAGGATGGTAAAATTTCTAGTGATGGTAAAACTTTTATTGATGATAAAATTTTTAATGAAGAAAATGATAAAATTTTTTTAGAAGAGCTAAAAACTTTATTAGACAAAACTTTATTAAACAAAACTTAATACGAGAAAAAACGAGAAAATTTTAAACGAGAAAATTATAAACGAGAAAATTTTAAACGTGAAAACTTTAAACGAAAAGATTACAAACAACAAAGCAATAAAAAAATAATTTGTTCAGTAAAATGTTTTTGCTGTATACCAATGTTACCACAAAATTCAAATATTATATTTTAAAAAAATAGACAAAATTAAAGCTGATAATAAAAAATAAAATATTAAAACATTATATTTGTACATTTTTATTACTCGGTAAACAATTGTTCGATAACTCTTTCATGAATTTTTTTATCAATATTAATTGTGATAAATCCATAATCTTTTGACCAAGCATTATTACACGATTGTTTAAATTCATCTTTATCTCTTACACATAAATCTCTTAACAAATCACTTAAGTTTCTTGCATTTATTTCAAATAGTATAAATATATTTGCATTCTTTCTAATAACACTTCCGTCTAATGAATACATACTTTGTGTTAAATAAAAAACACTACAGTTATTATGTCTACCTCTTGTGAAATAATTTCTCTGAACTGACTGATTTCTATCATTAACACAATCATCAAAAATTACACAATGTTTCATTGTTTTATCTAGTTTACTAGGATCTTGCATATTACCACTATCATCTATTAATTGTATTTTTATATGCTTATTTTTATTGGATTCAACTAATTGTTTATTTTTTGCTGCTTCTTCACACCACAAATTTATTTCTTCTTCATATTCAGATTTTTCGTATTCTTCGAATAGAGAAGCAATTGCTGTTTTTGTAAGATTATTTTCAAATCCATATTTTAAAAATTGATAGACGGGTTGTTCTGCCGTTGTTGTATAAATTATAAGATTGTTATAATCCAAAAAATTTGGAGTCGTTAAAATTTTAAATAATAGATATGTTTTTCCACATCCTGATCTTCCACAAATAACTGACAAAACTTTATTAGATAAATTTGGATGATG
Organism: Prostheceraeus crozeri; assembly: GCA_907163375.1. Lineage (NCBI taxonomy): Eukaryota > Metazoa > Platyhelminthes > Polycladida > Euryleptidae > Prostheceraeus > Prostheceraeus crozeri. The sequence continues at coordinate 47,398 of CAJQUW010005935.1, read as the reverse complement.
ATTAAATTTAAGTTTTTTTTATTTAAAGACATTTCATTCATTTTTAAAGTAATAAATTCATCCATTATTGAATTAGTGTTTTTAGAAATAAAAAAATAAAAATAAAATTTTAATTTAAGTTTATTTTTTTGTTTCTAATAATAAGATTAATAAGATTAATAAGATTAATAAGATTAATAAGATTAATAATGAAAATGATAAAAAAAATTAAACTTCTCTATTGTAGCGTAAAAGTTTATACCTCCCGAACGGGAGTTTATACCTCCCGTACCAAAAGATCTATCATAATCTCTTCACCTCCAAAATTTATTTCTTGTCCTTTCTCATCAGTGATTCTAATGCCAATGTTGTTAATAGTTTTTCTTGTAATAGGAAAATATATTAATGTTTGTGGAAATACATTTAATCTATAACCAATGGGTACAGTAAAAGCTGGAAAACTGAATATTAAATTTGATAATTTACCATTTATATATCCTCCTTCAATAATGTCACAATGTACAACAATTGAATTTATTTCAGTTATTTTTGGAATCTTCTCACCTAAATGATAACCTTGACTATAGGTTTGTTTATTAAATCCTAACAGCTTTGACAATGATCTATCATGATTAAAATCAACTTGATGATTTTCGTCTAAAGTAAGAGAAAATTTATTAACTGCCGGTTCAACTGCAAAATGTAATTGTTTCTTATCTTTAAATGGTATACCTAAATGCCTCTTAATTTCATTTGATATTGATTCAACTTCGTAAGAACCAGGAAGAAAAGTTAGTATTTTCCATGTTTTGCCTTTATCAGTAGAATATCTAAATTGATCATTCACATCTTTGATAACGTTTTGAATAGTGTTAAATGTAGAGAAACTAGTCAATGCAATTTGATAATTTTTATTTTGTTCCAAATGTAGAATGGGTTCTAAATTACAAGTGTGTGATGAAGTAGTTGTTATAATTTTTAACGTCGTACTAAATTTTGATGAACCCAAAATCTCTGTTAAATTTTGTAAATGATTATTAATTTTGTCTAAATCTGCTGAACACATTTTTAAACTAAAAAATTAAATAAATATTTTTTTATGAAATATTTTTTTATGAAATTTTTTTTATAAAAATTAGAAACAACATATTTCAGCTACACTTTTATAATCCTCTTCATTTAGAATCTTCTTTTCTAACAGTCTTTTCAATATAGCATGAATTTCATTAAAACTAGAATTATGTCCTTCTTTTATTGCCGATATTAAAATATTTAATCTATTTAGTAATTCTTGTGGATCATCTGGTAAAAATACAGTTGTTTCTGTTTTCTGTTTTTTTGTTTTCTGTTTTTCAGATAAACCTTTCCCTACTTTAACTCCCGTTGATAATAAATTTTCTAATTGTTTATAACGTCTAAGAGATTTTACTACACCTACTCTATCTAATATAGTTTTATATTTTATTAGATCTTCTACAGCATAATTTTTTAAATCTGCTCCTCTTAAAAGATCAACAAAATTTCTATCTAAACTAATAGGTTTTTTATCTGGCGTAAAAATTAATCCTCGTAAAGGTTGTGGAAATATTTCTTTACCACCAAGATAAAATCTTGCAAATAATTTTTTATCTAAAAAGAAAGTAGAATGTTCGAATAACATAGATTTTGGTAATTTTTTATCTATGTTTGCCTCTAATAAACCATAGTCATCTAATAGTGTTTTAAGTACAGGATCCGCTATATCAACACGTTTTTCATTAAGTTCCTTTTCAAGAGTTTTAAATGGTTCGACAGTTTTTTCATAATCAGTTTTTACTTCTTCAGTTAATTTTAATTTATCAAACATATCAGATTGAATACCAGCTTTTGTCATTCTATGTTGAAGATGATTTTCTTTCATAATATTTCTTTGTTTTATTAATTCGTCTAATTGTTTTATTCTTTTAAAATTATCAGCTCTAACTTTATCCATTTTTACATGATAATTTTATATTATTTTATATTATTATTTTATGTTATATTATTATATTATTTTATAATATTTTATATTTTTTTATTTTATGTATATATCAAATTTGTCTATCTTAGAAATTAGAAAATTAAAAAGGTAAAGTAGTTATTCCATCAGGTAAAATTTTTCTTTTATCATCAAATGGATCTAATGCTAATTTATGTTCTTCTTTTAAATACATTTTATGTTTTTTTGAATTAAGTCTATAATTACATGCTGTTTTTATTTCATTATTAAATAATGCATTTTTATAATCTTGAAATGTTATTTGATTAGCCACTGATGCCTTTGTAATTCCTTTTAATGTTTTATGTGTTTTAATATTTTTAGTTGTATCATAACAGTAACATTTAGATTTTAAAAATATAGCTTCTGTTATGAAATCTTCATTTCCTTCTAATTCATCTTTTACTTTACATAAATCAGAAGGATGAATGATATCTTTTATTTTATTAATTTCTTTATCTAGTGAAGAACCATATGGTATTGTTAATTCTAAGAAAACAGAATCGGTATCTGTAAAGTGTAATTTATAGTTTTTACCATAAGCAGGTGCTAAATAATCATATATAAAACTATACATAAATAGTTTAGCTAATTCTAATATAGTGAAACCTATAAAATTAAACTTATCATGTTTTACAATGCTTCTTCTTAGATGTACAGCACATAGTTCATCACTAAATCTAGTAGTTCTTTTATATGTAGGTTTCCTTGTTAAATTTTGAAACCTATCTTTATCATAAACTATTTCAATATTTTGTCTATTACGCACATTTTCTAAAGTCTTACCATAAAATGCATTATTCATTAATTTGAAGAACACGTTTCCAAAATCATCTTTATTTCTTTTAGATATTTTGCGTTTTTCAATATTGAACTCAATATAATCTTTTAACCATTTAGATTTTTTATACACTAGTTTCCGGTGAATTTTTGTGAGAATCATTCCATGATCTAAATACCAATCTAGCATTCTTCCTTCAACAACATACTTTCCTTTATTGCTTTGTGTTAACATAAGTTTTTTTGTTGGCCTATATTTCTTAGGAATTAAAGATTTTTGATAATCTGAAAAATCTTCTATATTGGGAATTTTGTTTTCTGGACAGAAAGGATAATATTTTGTTGCATCTTTTATATAATCAGGGTATACTAAATCAACTTCATATATATAACCAGAATTACGATTTCCATCATATGTTTTTTGATAATCAAGATTATTACACCATGTCATCTCACCTGTTGGTAATTCTTGTATCATGCAAGAAGAATATAAGCTATTAAAATCATAATATAACAAATAGTTTTCTCTCATGAATTCATCAATTGCTTTTTCACGTTCTACTCCTTCTCGTTTCGTTCGAAAAATTTCTAATATTTTTTCTTTTTCTTCTGGAGATAAAGGTTTCATTATTCCATATTCTTGTGGATTTACTTTCTTATTATAACATTTAACATATCTATTACCTAAAACTGATGAAACTCCACCTCTAATTCCAGATTCAAAAAATAATAATTTATCATATGTATTTTCTTTATAATGTTTAAGTTTAACACCAGTATGTTTTAATCCTGCTAACCATGTTAAACCTGGTGTAGAATAACAATAACATGGATCTATTCCGTAATATTCTAAACACATATCACGAAAGTTTTCAAAAAGATCAGCTAGTATTAATACATCTATCTGTAGATATTTCATTGTATAATCATACATTGTTTTACAATTTAACTCTCTCCAATTTTTTTCAGCTTCTGCATAATCTTCTTCAGATAATTGTGATTGTTTTAATGTTGATTTAAATTTATTTATTGGAGGAAGTTGTTCTTCTTTCATAATTTTATTCACAGAATTAAAATCTCCAGTTATATACTCATACGGAAATATTCCTTTTAAAGGTTTTAAATTATATTTATTTAATATTTTACATTGTTCAGGTTTCAAAGTTTTTCCCATAACATCTAATGAATAAGGAGTAAAAAATCTAAATGCATCTAAAATTCTAATACAACCTAATTGCATTGAAAAATATTCTTCTTCTTGTTTACATAGTACATTTATTTTTTGTTGATGTAATTTTTCTGATGAAAATAAATCTTTCATTACTAGATGAATATCATATTTAGAACCATTGTAGAAATATAGAGGACCAAAGTTATATTTAAATTTGTTAGCATTAAGATTACAAGAATTATGTGCTGCACCTCTATATAATCCATTTAGATGATCATGATCTTTTACTTTATCAATATATCTACCTCTACCAGTTTTATATTTATTTGTAAAACCTTTTCCACAGTAATAACAATTTATTTCATAATAAAATTCTTTTCTTTCTTCATCCGTTAATGGTATCATTGGTTTATTTGTTAGTAGTATAGGGTATAGGATTCGGCGCATCGCTTCGCTCAGCACCGAATCCCACACCTAGGTAGTTACAAAAAATGAAAAAATACAAAAAAATAGGGACCCCCTGTAATTTATAAAAAAACAGACAAAATAGATACAAAAAAATGAAAAAATACAAAAAAATAGGGTCCTCCTGAAATTTATAAAAAAACAGCTAAAATAGATGCGAAATGGGAAAGTACCTTAAAGTATGACCCATGAACAAAAATATTCATTTAAAAATGGAAGATGAAAAAACAAAAGAACCATCAGCCCCCTTATATCCTTCATTATCATATGACATAGATATAGCAAAACACAAAGATAGAGTCAGGTACATGAAAGATAAGGAAGCCCAATTATTACTTAAACTAGAACATTATAATAAATTAAGAAAGAGATGGACCATAGCTAAGAATGTGACACAAGGCGTTGGTATATGTTTAACAATTTCTTTAGGCGCTCTCACTATTGTCATTTCGTCTGGCGTTCTTATAATTCCTGTTGTCGCTACTGCTTTAACAGGCACAGGTGTCTTCACAACGTCACTTGCAACAGTGATAGATAAATCTTTAATGACTAAGAAACGAAAATCCTTAACTAAGAAACATGCACATGTCAAAGAAGTATATGATAAACTACATTACTACTTCCAGAGAGTGTGTGATGACAATGTTATTACGTTAGATGAAATTGAAAAATTTGATCAAATAGCTAGAGAAGCAACTAAAATTCCTGTTAAACCTCAAGACAAAGTAAACAATGAAGCTTTTTTAGAAGAAATAAGAACTTTATTAAAAACGTTAGAACAAAGTTCCATAGAACAAAAATAAGTTGTTCAGTAAAGTGTTTTTGCTGTGTCTCTATGCTACCACAAAATTCAAATATTATCTTATAAAATAATGAACACAAATGAGGCAAAAATAAAACAACTAGAAGAATTAATAAAACAGAAAAATATTATGAAGAAAAAACATAGACAATATCGAATGCTACAAGCTGGTGTTCAATCTGAGATGAAAGACAAAATCCAATTAGTTGACCAAATTAAATCTGATATTAAGAAAGAACTTATAGTTCATGATAAACGAATTGATATCGCGGATCCAGTGCAGAAAACCATCATGGATGATTATGGTTTGTTAGAAGCAAACATAGAAAAGAAATTACCCAAATCTATGCTCTTTGAACATTCTACTTCATTTATAGATGGAAAGCCATCTATTAGATTTTCCTTAGGTGGAAAAGAATTATCTATAAATCCTAAAGAAAGTTTAATTTTTGCACCAGACAAAACAGCTTTCAGTTTAGACAGAAATTTCGTGGATTTATTAAGAGGAGCGGATTTAGATAACTATCACCCCGATGATCTACTGAAATACAAAACTATGTTAGACAAGGTTGGAAGTGGGAAACATCTTAAGCGTTATAAACAATTAGAACACTTATTATCAACATCAACCAGTGTTCCAACAGCAACTGGTTATTCAACACCTGTTGTATTTTTATCAGACAACCCACAAGAATTAGTAGAAAGATATAATATTTTATTAGCTGCAGCAAAAGAAGGACATAATTCCGGTTTTAACGAAATGCATGCAATCTTAGATAAACTATTCCAAAACAGAGCTATAACTGAACAAGAGTACAAACACTTCTCTAATGATATCATGAACCTCAGCGCAAGAAGGACATAAATTTAGTTAAAAAATGTCTTCGGCAGAACTAGAAAAAATTAATAAGCATTTAGAAAATTTAACCGAGATTTTAACCTCATCAAAATTTAGTACGACATTAAAATTTATAACAACTACTTCATCCCATACCTGTCATTTAGATCCTATTATTCACTTAGAACAAGACAAACATTATGAAGTAGCACTAACTAGTTTTTCAACATTTAACACTATACAAAATATTATCAAAGATGTAAATGACCGATTTAAATATTCTAATGATCAAGGTAAAACTTGGAAAGAATTAACTTTTCTTCCCGGATCTTATGAAGTTGAATCGATTTCCAATGAAATAAAAAGACATTTAGGCATTCAATTTAAAGACAAGAAACAATTACATTTCGCAGTTGAACCAGCAGTAAATAAATTTTCTCTTACTTTAGATGAAGATCATCAAGTTGATTTTAATATTGACAAATCTTTATCAAGACTATTAGGATTTAAAAAGAAACTCTATACGCAAGGTTTTCATATAAGTGAAAATATACCTAAAGTAACTGAAATAAATTCAATCAACGTTCAATGTGATATTATAGAAGGTGGTTATGTTAATGGAAAGCTGTCAAATAATATCTTCAGTTATCCAGCATTTACAGTTCCGATTGGTTACAGTTTGAATGTAATCCCAAAATCATTAATATATTTCCCTGTTACAAGAAAAACAATTAATTCAATTACAATTAGAATAACAGATGAGAAAGGAAAGGAAATAAATTTTGGAGGCGAAGAAATTATGATAGATCTTTTGGTTCGGGAGGTATAATTAAAAAAAATATTGTCTTAAAAATGAGTGAAAGCAGTTGTGAAAAATATCCACTAAACAAGAAAGTGAAATTCAATCATCATCATAACTTGTCAAATAAAGTTTTATCAGTTATTTGTGGAAGATCAGGTTGTGGAAAAACATATCTATTATTTAAAATTCTCACGACACCCAAATTTTTGGATTATAACAATCTTATCATTTATACAACAACAGCAGAACAGCCTATTTATCAATTTTTGAAACATGGTTTTGAAAATAATCTTACGAAATCAACTATAGCTTCACTGTTTGAAGAATATGAAAAATCGGAGTATGAAGAAGAAATAAGTTCCTGGTGTGAAGAAGCAGCGAAAAATAAACAACTAGTAGAACCCAATAAAAATAAACACATAACGATACAATTAATAGATGATAGTGGCAATATGCAAGATCCTAGTAAACTAAATAAAACGAAAAAACATTGTGTGGTGTTTGATGATTGTGTTAATGACAGAAATCAGGCAGTTCAGAGAAATTATTTTACAAGAGGTAGACACAATAACTGTAGTGTCTTTTATTTGACACAAAGTATGTATTCATTAGATGGAAGTGTTATTAGAAAGAATGCTAATATTTTTATGCTTTTCGAAATCAACCAAAGAAACCTAAGTGATTTGTTAAGAGACTTATGTATAAGAGATAAAGATGAATTTAAACAATCGTGTAACAATGCTTGGACAAACGACTATGGTTTTATCACAGTCAATATTGATAAAAAAGTACATGATAGAGTTATCGAACAATTGTTCGCTGACTAGGCTTTGCCTCGAGGGGCTTTGCCCCGACTGAAAGTCTATAGAACATTTGTTCGCAGAGTAAAACTCTGAATAGAACATTTGTTCACTGACTAGTGTATTATAATTCCTCTTCCCAGTCTTCACTATCATTGTATTCAATTATATTACATTCTTTTTTTATTCGTTGAAATATTTCGTCTTGTACATCTTCTCCGCTATAGGGGAGCATAATACCATTTGCATTAGGCGCTTGACGTTTAAGAATATTTATTTTACCAGTGAATCTTTTTTCTTCAGTGTTATTATTTTTATCAGGAATACTAATACCAGTTTCTAAAGATCTTTTCCATGGTTTATTAACAATTGTTGTCAATGTTTCCCCATGGTATAATTTTAGAAAATCTTCTACTTTTACTTTAGTTTTTGTATAACCCTTAAATGTTTTCTTTTCACTAAGTCTCCCTTGTTCATCTACAGTAATACAATATTTTACTTTAGGTGCAATAAACATTGCAAAAATAATTCCACCATTTCCATAATCATTTTTCCCTTGGCATAATCCCCCGCCAACATATCCAGCCGCATCTAATTTATTGAAGAGTTCATTGGAAATGTAGATGGAATCAGTATCTGTGTAATGTATGTGTTTTTCTTTAAAAGCATTAATTTCTAAAATAAAGTTGTTCATGATTCGTCTAGAGTGAGCAAGAATAAAAGAACCTAAATGTGATGGCATGAATGATGTCGCAGCGTAGCTGCTCAGACCGTTGGGCGTCGTAGCGTAGCTGCTCAGGCCTTTGGCCGTCTTTTCAGTGTCTGTAATATTAGCTTTAAGAAATTCATCGTCTTCCATTTCTACTTTCACTAAGAATTGTTCATCATTTACTTTTTCAAAATCTTTTACTTCTTGAGTGAAATTTTTTCTCAATGTACTTTCATTCCATAAATGATATTTAGTGGTTATGTCTTTTTGTACGGTTTTTCCATATAGTGAATTCATTAATAATTTAATTAACTCATCGCCCACAGTGTTTCCTTCTATTTTATATTTTTTTCTTAAATTGAAGAGCTTTTCAATGTATTTGCGAAATGGTGAAATGTGATAATTTTCTTCATAAATTATACCATCTGTAATAGATAATATTTTCCCGCCACATCTAACAATTTCCTGTATGTCTACAGAAGTTAATACATCATAACACGTTCCATTCCTAAACCTTATTATTTCTTGGTTACAATTGTTTTCATTCTTTACCTTATCTTTCGCAGGAACTGGTTGAAAAAACATCTCATCAGGATAATGAAACACAACTGTGAATATTCCAGTTTTAGGGCGAAATGATTGAGTGTTAAATTGATATAATACTGCTTGTTCTTCTTCTTGTCTAAATTTTCTAGCAGATTCAGCTTTAGGGTATTCTGAATGTTCGTCATACATAGCTGATGGATATAAAGATGTTGCATCAAAAGCCATTAAGAATTCATTTTGTTGTCCGAGTAGTTTATGTTTAATTTCTTTACAGAGAGCATTCTTGTCTTGCAACTGATTATACTGCTTCATTAAATCTATTAAATTATTACCAGGAAAATATCGTTGTAATATTGGTATCAAGATGTTACAAAATGGAGATTCGTAATGTCTTATATTTGCTGACACTCTTCCACCTTTAACAGATTTTCTAACATAGTTCCTAGTCCATAAATCAGTATGCGAATGAATATTTATGTTGGCTTCTTGTACACTCTTCATCCAACCGTTAAATGTTAAAGCGGAGGATGTTAAATTAGTAGTTATATCTTCACCAACTAATTCTTTCATAACATTATTATACTTGTAGATACAAAATGCTAATGAAAGAACATCGTTAATTAAATACGGTTTCCACTCATGTTCTTTTTCTAGATAATTGTCATGTGTAATTTCGCCAATTTCATAATTTAATTTGCACATATTGCTAGGGATTTTAAAATTCTCGCACCATTTGGAAAGACTTGTTTTCACGTGTTGATAGCTACATTTCATTACAATGGTTTGTAAAGGTTTGCTTGGTTTTATGTTACGTTTTGTAGAGTCACCTAGTTGCTTAGATCTAGAGGAACGTTGGATATACTTACTAACACTTTCAGTTGTATAAGGATTTTGTAAAGAAGCAGTGAGTATTCCTCGTGATGTTTTAAGCGGTGGTTTAGTTAATTTAAAATTAGATTTGAGTGGAAAATATGCATCGAATCCTGATGAATTATGCGCTATCAAAGTGACTTTCGAATAATTAAATTTTCCAAGAAATTTGAAAAATTGATGTATCGGACATGTGTCCTCTGGGTTTCCCCCGATCGAAAATTCATCTTGTTTCCTAACAAAGATTTTCACACAATGTTGAAGTTTGTTAAGTTCTTGCTCAGTTAAGGTATTATATTCACTTATCTGTTTCTTAAGTTCTTTAATCTCATGTTCATCCTTGCTCCTTTTTATTTTAATCATATCGCGTAGCAATCGTGCGTCTATTTCTTCCAATCTTTGCTTCGGTAAGCAACACATGAATTTATTGAAATTGATAGTACCTAAAGCATAAGGAATAGGATGAGCTGTTGCACAACGAGGATCTGGATAAGTTTCGAGATCCCATATATATGTTGAACCATAGTCAATTGCTTTCTTTGTTATGGTCTTATACGGAAGTGTTGTTAGATTTTCATCAGTGACAGTTTTATATATTGGTTTGAAATTATTTTCAATTTCTCTAATAGCTTCTGCTTTATGGAATTTATTGATTAAACAATAATGACCTATTGATGAACCTTCGTGAAAATAATTGTAATAAACATAATTGTGAGTCGTTGTAATACCTCTGGGATTTAAATGACGATTAGTAGTACTATAATACTGTACACATTCTCCAAAGTATTTATTGAATTGGGAAAATTTACAGTTTGCCATTACTCCTGTTCTAGATGTAGCTTTCTCTCTATATAAAAAGTCATTAAACATCTCAAACATAATGTTAGCTTGTTCTTGATTGAACCCACGTAAGGCGTTGTAACATTTTATAAAGCAGAAATCTTCAGAAGGAATGTAACAATATTGCCCAATGTATTCTTTGATTCTATATTTCATATTAATACCAGCGCCTCTATGTGATCTTTGTACGAGTTTCATACCAAAATCTTCGTATTTGATACTACCTGTAAAAATCCATTCACTAGCATCGGATTTCTCTTCTAGATTAAGAAACCATGTTTCAAATGAATTTTTATTATAAAACGTAACGTAAAAGTTTTCTATTGTACTTCCATCTTCTTTTTTTATTACACCCAATAAATTTAAAACTTTCCCATTCCGCAAAAGGTTACGTATATCATTGACTACATTAGTAAAAAGTTCATTTTCATACGTGATAATATTCGGATTAAACAGATTCAATAGATCATCACCAAGTCTATCATCATCATCAGAGAATATGTCGGGAATTGGTGTGGTTGATGTTTCCTTTGTTCTACGCTTCTGTTTTTTAGTATTACGTCTAATACTACGCCTAATATGTTTCTGTTTTTTACTACGTTTACCACGATTGCGTTTACGACGTTTACTATGTTTAATTTGTTCATCAAACTCCTCAATTTGTTTCTTTATTAACTCATCAAGCGTATGCGTTGATTTATTACTCATTTTACAATTCGTATTTTTTAAAGAAAAAATTATGTTTTTATTTACATATACACAGGAATATTTAGTTGATGTAATGTTTCTAAATCGTAAACTGTTAATCGCTCTTTATTAACCAACCACCATAAATTATTATACGCTAAGAATACTCTGAAACTTCGTAGACACAGTGGAAAGTCTTTTGTTTTAGCGTAACTTTTTATACCATGTTTTATTTTATAATCTTGCACGAATTGCATATATTTTCGATGATACTGACTTTTAACTGATTGTTTTGAATTTACAGGATGATAATGATCTTTTAAAACTGGCACGTGTTCTATTTTGTACTCCATATTTTAAAAAGAAAAAAAATTTACATATTATTATTAAACTCATTTACATATCATTAAAATCACTTAATATTGGTTTTATGTCACTCAATGTACTTTTAGCATCACTGACTAGAGGTTTCACATTTTTCAATACATCACGAAAATCATTAATGCCTGTTCTAATAACATCTAGTGCGTCTCTATTCTCTAATCGTTCAGGGGTTTTAATTTGTAACACATTATTCAGATAATGATCGAAATAGAAATAAAATGTTTCGGGTATGATTGTTAGTGGCTCAAGTGCTTCGTTTTCTAGAAAAATTGTTATTTCTTCGATATTATGTGGCGATAAGTTCTTAGCACCTGCATAAAGACTAATGTCAAAATCTATTGCATTACTATAAAAATCATGCTCGCTATCCAATAGTATATTTAGATCACTATCATATACTTGCATTTGATTCATAATAGTATCGACTCGTATTAACCCGTACTTTACGTGCGCATATTTTGCTAAAGGTAAAGTTAGTCTATAATTTTTCTTGATATCCTCAAAGAACGCTGCATTATTTTGCGTAGTTGTATAAAATGTTTCTACATTTTCTCTAATTTTATTATCTACATCACAGGCTTTGTGGGCTAATACCACAATTTGAATATGCTGATGACGACCCTTGGTGAATATTTCTGAGATGTTCTTTTGTTTTACTAAACTGGCAACATCGTCCAATACTAGTAAAGACTTTTGTGTGTATGTTCCAGCAAAAGTACTCATATCTTCTAACATACCTAAATCTTTTTCACCGTAAACATTTGGATATCCTTCCCATTCATCTCTCTGCAGACAAAACACATGTACATTATCTTGCTTAGGATAATGTTGATTTATATATCTTCTAAGAAACGTAGTCTTTCCACTCGCCGTTCTACCGTATATTATAAAATGTAAGTTCTCTTGTGCAGCACGTCCTTTAGGTTTCTCGCCGTTAGGTCTAACTTCTTTCCAACCTTTAAAGTTTTTGGTTTGATTTTTATAAAATGTAATTTTCGTTTGTTCTGCTGTTTGTAAGAACCCTAACCAGTTTATGAAACAATAAATAAGATAGATAAGAATACATATAACAATAATTTTCAAACAATGAAATTTCAGAAACCCAAAGAGTCTTCCTAGATCTGAATTTTCTGAAAATAAAGATTGCGAATCATTATTTTGTTCACGTTGTTTGACGATCGTGGGAGCTCGATTGGGAATTTCGGTATACAATTTTTCATAATTCATTTTTAATTTTTTATATGAAAAATTTGTCTAAAACTCTCTCAGCTAGTCCGACACTCAGTTGAGCAACTGTAATAGTCCGGTGCTCACTTGAGTGTTTAACCTCTGTAGGACTTCCGGACTACTACGGACTATTGAGACCGGGGCTCAAATGAAGGTAAAACACTCAAAAGAGCACCGGACTATTACGGAGGCTCAAGTGAGCATAGGACTATTATTCACACAAATTGCTACATGACGTGAGAAGTTTCTTTCCAATAAAACTTTATTACACTTGTTACATCTCACTTGAGTTTTTAAACATTCTTTACACCGGTATTTACTATCATAAAATTCTGTTTTGAGCTTAACTATTTGACAATTAGTGCATTTTCGTGTACTAATAGCACATGAATTAGAATGATTCAAGAAACCTTGGCTAGTAAAAAACTTATTACAATTCGAACATTGTCTATCTTTTACTTTTGGTTGTGATGGTGATTGACATGTTTTTTGGTGTCGCATAAAGTTCTTAGATGTTACACTTTTTCCACAATCACTACATGTTCTCATATGTCTATTTAATGATGAACTGTTGGTTAACATATTTTTAACAGAAAAAAATAATCTAGAAAAATGATGTTAACAAATGTTGGCGGGTGTGCTTACACACCGAATAATCAAGAATCAGAAATAGAACTAGACAACTATATCATGAAAACTGGAGATATTTTAACAGGTCCGTTACATCTTTCTATTCTTCCTCAACAAAGTACTGAGTTAGCAAATAAAGAATATGTTGATAAACAGTTCGATAGAATTGTGACCCTGCTCTCTCCACTAACGAAAGAAACCAAGCTTCTAAAGCAGAATGATGAAAGACTGCAAGAAAAGCTAACAGACCTAAGTAGCAAACATGGAAATATAGAAGCAGATATAGTAAAACTTCATAAAAAAATAACAGAACATTCAAAACTTGTGATCCTGTTATCACTAAATTTAAAGTCTGCCATTGCAAAGAATACAAAACAAAATATACAACTGAAAGAAGAGTTAGAAAAAGTAAGCGAAAAGAATCGGAAATTATTACAGCACTTACAACAGCTGCAATCCACATTCCAAAAAAGTGTTGATGAATTAAGTAGCCGCATCACACAACAAGTAAAGCAAATGAACAGAATGATAAATGAAGTTAAAGGACTTAAACAAAAGATTAGTGACTTGAAGACCCTTAAAACGAATTTCGATAATATTAAAGTTCAATTGGCCGCTCTTAAAACAGAAGTAAAGAAAAGTGAGAAAAAAATAGAAGTAAATGAAAAAGAAATTAAAGTACATCACACGCTGCTTGACGCAATAGATAAAGTGCAACAGGCAATTAATAAAGTTACCGCGAAGTTGTTGTCCATTCACAAACGTAAATCTTAATCGAACTTTGTTCAGAGGCTTTAGCCGATCAGACCAAAGGTCCTAAGTCAAATTTAAGCTTAAAAAAAATGCCTATAATTTATAAACACAATCTTAAACATTTTGCTTCAAATAATAAAATTGCTCATGAACCACGTATGAATCCTGTGTACCATTATGATAGTATAGAAACTGTTGGAACACAAAAGTTCCTAGGCACTGCAGGTGCCGTCCAAACAGAAGGAGCTGGCATCTTTTCTGGTATCGGAAGTATCGTTAACTTGATTAAAAATAATAAAGATTTGATTTCATCTGCTGCTAAAGGAGCAGCTGCTATAGGTAGTACAGCTAGTGCAATATCGAATGCTGTTAAGTCACAAAACGAATTAAAACAACTAGAAGCTATTCGCAAACTTAGGAATGACGCAAAAGAAATGCAAAAAGACAAAAAGCTCTCAGAGGAAACAAAAAACAAAATTGCTAAATTAGCGAAGATGGAAAGTAAACATGATGAAAAAACAATTGAAGAAATGAGAGGAAATGGATTAGCAAAATTCTAGTAGAACCTTGTTCAGAGGCTTTAGCCGAGTATCAAACTGATTTTTTCTAATAAAAAAATATAATGGCAACTCTGATTGAAAGCAAATTTAGATTAGACGATCCCCCGTTCGTTAATTACAATCAAAAAAAGAATGACTATATAAGAATTGCTATGAACCCCGGTTCTTCAGGTAGAGTGAATACAGGAGGCGATTTAATTTTTGAAGTTGACAATCAACAAAGTTATTTATATTTACCCGATTCATTTTTACACTGTGAATATTCTCTCTATTCTGATGCTGATTTTACAACACCATTACCGGCTACGGATAATATTACATTAGAAAACAATTTCTTCCCAAGATTATTCACACAAATGCGTTTAGATGTTGCAACACAAAATATAGAAACCATAAGTGATTCACCTGGCATTATTGATTCGATGCTTCGATTTGTAACAATAGGTGAAAATACTAAAATGCATGAAATCGAAGGATGGTTTCCGGATAAGCATACCGGCATACTTAAAGATGATTTAACTCACACTGGAACAGATTCACCAGGAATTGCGAAAGATGTAGAAAACATAGTGAAACAGTTAAACAGTACACAAAATAGCTCATACCAGAAAAGACGCAATTTTAATAATAAAAGTAAACAAACTGTTAATTGGTCATTGTCTCCATTATTCGGGTATTTAGATTACACTAAAATATCATATCACTTAAAATTCAAACTCATAGTTCATCGCACTGTAAATAATGAATCAATATTTTATGGAAAGGCTGGGAAGAAAGCATACCTAAAAATTGATAGACTTGAATGGTGGATTAAGCACATTACTCCTAGTTTAGAGGTTGAATTAACTATTACGAAACGATTAGATACTAATAAACCAATTCCAGTAAGTTTTATGAAGCGTACTGCAAGCTCTGTCACGTTTACCGAACAAAGATTTAACTGGCATTTCACAAGGACATCAAATACTCCAAGATATTTTTTGCTCACTTTTCAAAAGAATGAAACGCCTAGTTTTGATAAGAACAATAATCTTTTCCATATTAATTCAATTCGAAGTTTACAAATTTCATTAAATCAAACACGTTATCCTATTGATCCATTGAGATTTGATAACGCAAATAATCAGTTTATGGAAGGATATGATGCTTATAGAAATTTGTGCCGGGAATTTGGAGTAGAAGCACAATTAAATCCTGTAGATTGGAAGAATTTATATCCCGTTTTCTGTTTTGATTTAAGTGCACAATCTGAAGATATTATCAAGACCGGTTGTGATGTGACAATTAATATTGAAAAGGCAAATTCCACAACATCATTGATGGCTTATGGTTTATTGCTAGAAGACACCGAATATTCTATTGAAATTATTAATGGAAAGATGGTTAGGATAGGTTAGTAACCTTAGGAGCTTCGCTCCGATCGGTTAGAAAAACCAAAGACTATAAATTTTTTTTATTAAAAAAAATGGCGCAAGTGAATAATAAAACGGTTGAATTAAAACTACGTAACATCGTTGACAGAAATACCCCTAAAACTATTACAATTAACAAAAGGAAGTATTACATAAGTAAACCAATGATAGAGAATATCAAATTACAAGAAGAAAAGAATGGTGGAATTCTCCCATTAATTCCGCTAATCATAGGTGGTATAGCAGCAGCAGGAAGTGTCGCAGGTGGGACAGCTGGTATTGTCCAGGCAGTAAATAAAAATAAAGCAGAGAAGGCAGCATTAGAAGAGCAAAAACGTCATAATAGGGAGTTAGAGAAAGCTGCTAGAGGTGACGGAATAGTAGATAATTTCATTAGCAAATTAAATTTAGTTGATGAAGGGAAACGAGTTCTTAAAAATGTCTTACACAATATTGATGATTTGATTCAAATAAAAGAAACAAAAGACGGATCTGGCATATATCTAAATCCTAGTATGGTGCGATAAGATTTAATCTTTAAAAATGTCTCTGGATAAACTTAAATTTTCTAATTTGGATTTATTAAATTTTAGCCTAAACCAAAACCGCCGCTATAATGGAGGCGATAAGAACAAAGTTCCACACCACTTCGGTGGTGATATACAAAAAGCATTAGAAAACTTTCCTGGCTTTATTTGGAGTAAATATTCGAAAGAGAAACATCTACCTGGGCATAATTTTACTGGCCCCGGCACAAGATTAGATTTAAGATTAAACGATGATGACACGCCTAGAGAAAATAGTAAACCAATAAATAGAGTAGACGCCGCCGCTTATAAACATGATTTAGCTTATCGAAATCATGATCTAAGTTCTCGTCATGCAGCTGATAAGAAGATGATTCAAGAATTAGATAGTATTCAAAATCCTACATTTAGAGAAAAAATTGAAAGAATGTTTGTTAAGAAAGCTTTACAAGCAAAAATGCTTTTTGGGCAGGGGGTAGATAAAACTTTAGTTCCGTCAACTTCGTTGAATGAAACGGCAGCAAAGCTGACTGAGAGCAACGCTCGAACCTACGCGTCCGAAATGTCGAATGACCCAAGCCGCTATGCGTCCGAAATTCACAAGGAATACAGAAAGCCGAAATATCTATTGAAGGTAAAAGTATTTAATAAAGATGATATTTGGAGTGCAGATCTAATTAATATGCCTAATGAAAGAGGGTTTAAGTACGCATTGACCGTTATAGATTTATATACACGATACGCTTGGGTAAAGCCTTTAAAAAACAAAAGTGGTCTGTCAGTTAAATATGCGTTTGAAGAAATCTTTAAAGAAAGTTTTAGAAAGCCAAAAAAGCTATTCGTTGATAAAGGGTCGGAATTTTATAACCGAAATGTAAAGCCACTATTTGAAACTGTTTATTCAACTGAAAATGCAGGAAAGGCTGTAGTAATAGAGCGCTTTAATAGAACGCTAAAAGGTAAGATCTTTAAGAAATTTACTGAGCAAGGAAATCAGAAATGGTTGAAGATATTACCAGGAGTTGTAGAAGAGTATAACAATAAGATTCATTCAGGTATTGAAGAAACTCCAAAGAATGCTTCTGACGACCCTGATTTAATACGAAAGAAAATATTCGAAAATAATTATTCGAATGAGAGTAATCCGAATTTACAGAAACGTAAGCCGAAATTTAAAATTGGGGATAGGGTACGAATATTTAAATATAAGAACAAATTTGAAAAAGGCTTTGTTGGCTATTGGACGAAAGAGATATTTGAAATTTGTAAAATAAATCAAACTCTTCCGATTACTTATGAAATTATAGATTTAGATAATGAGGATATCAAAGGTAGATTCTATGAAAACGAATTACAGAAAACCGAGCTTTGACCTTTACCGTTTAACCTTTATCGTTTAACTCTAACATTATATCTAAAAATGGTACTCCTTTTTGTAATTTGTACAAAACGTATAAACATAATTGACCACAATAAGTTGTTCCCGGTTTTTGAATTTGAAACGTATTATAAATACCATTGCCAAGTATTGCTCTTACTTCATTCGTAGGTGGAAGTCCGTATGAGTCAAAATAATAGTTCTGCTGATGATTTTTAACGCCTGCTGACCAATGTACGCCGTTTTGGTCTGAAGTGTGAAGATTCGTTATGAAATTTACAGTTGGAACTTTGTTCCGGGAACTGAAGGTTCCTGTTGGCTTATTTTTGATCAATTGTAATTCGTCTCTCATTAAAACATGAAAGTTCTTTATTCCTAATTGATTAGCAATTTTCTTTAGGTCGAAATTTGTCGTAGTTTGCGTTCCATAATGCTTTAAGAAGTCATTTATGCTATTCATTTTACATGAGATAAATTCTATTTCAGAAATGACACAAAAGAATTGCACAATCTGTATGACTCAGGGCTTTTGTTACCTCTAGCGGGTGGACTTTGCTGTGGGCTAGGCTTGCGATAATTAAGTTGCTATTGTCACGTTGGCGACCATTTCATTGTTCTCTCAACGCAACCTGATTGCGCATTATGCATGACACCATTGTCTGCCACAAGCAGTAGCGGTTGCCATTAGGAGCTGATGCTGCCACGTATTGTCAATTTTCATTCTCTCTGTGAGTGTTCTACGTGACTGTATCTTTCACGATTCATCTGCAAAAGTGTAATATTATGTCTCGACTTACTGAATTCAACAATTTGCGGATGGATATTTTAATGAAGAAGTTTTCCAAGAGTACAGAAGGAGGAATATTAAGACAAAAGAAGAGGAAGATTATTTATACAAAGAATGGAGAATTATAGAAACTTTTGAAGCATCTTTAACTGCATCTTGTGAATCGTCGTCATCATTTAATTTCAACGAGGAACTGAATAAAGAAGTAACTCTGCCGACGCTACGTGGTTTCTTACAAAGAATTGAAAACTACGAAAATCATCATGAGAACAGTAGTTTGAAACTAGCTATCTTGAAGGGGCGTGCATTCAAAATTCTACGTGCGGGAAATACATTTAGTGACTATTTCCAATATTCCCGGAGTTATGTCGCGTTTTTAAGAAGACTTTATAACTTTTATTTACAACATCCGTTCATCGCCGATTCTCATGAATCCGCAACATTCTTTAAAATCAATTTTCGTATAATTTCATCGCACATCAAAAATGGACGACGCCGAAAAACATTTGAAGAAATAATGCAAACCCCAAGAATGGAAGTCCCAAGAATGGAAAGCCCAATGGAGTTCTGATAGTCTCAAATGTAACATTCTCACCATCTCTCCTATCGAGGAGACATTTCTTGACATTTTGTAAGTGCGTCAATTCATACGCACTACTTATATCACTATATAGTAATATAAATGTCTCCTTGACAGGAGACTTTTCAAATTTAATTACAGAGTAAAATGTCTCCTCGAAAGGAGACATTTCTTGACATTTTGTAAGTGTGTCAATTCATACACTACTTATATCATTATATAGTAATGTAAATGTCTCCTTGACAGGAGACTTTTCAAATTTAATTACAGAGTAAAATGTCTCCTTTCGAGGAGACATTTCTTGACATTTTGTAAATTACTGTTGAAAATGTGCAAATATTGTATATGTAATTTCGCGTCAATTTTGTTGAATAAGAAACAATTTTGTGCAAAAATGGTTGATTTTACATAACGGTTATAAAGGGGCTGATAGTGTAGCTGACGGGTTTTCGCCTTTCATCACTTTTGGGTTTTCAGCGGAATTGTGTTACATCACATTCTTAGCTATCGTCCATCTCTTTCTTAATTTATTATAATGTTCTAGTTTAAGTAATAATTGGGCTTCCTTATCTTTCATGTACCTGACTCTATCTTTGTGTTTTGCTATATCCATTTCATTGGGAACCGAAGGTTTTATGTCATATGATAATGAAGGATATAAGGGGGCTGATGGTTCTTTTGTTTTTTCATCTTCCATTTTTAAATGAATATTTTTGTTCATGGGTCATAAACATTGTATTTTTCCCATTTCGCATCTATTTTAGCCCGTGGATTGGTGATTTTACATGTTTTTTATAAATTTCAAGGTAGTTCCCTATTTTTTGTATTTTTTCATTTTTTGTATCTATTTTGACCCGTAAATTAGTGATTTTAGAGGTACTTTCCTATTTTTGTATTTTTTCATTTTTTCTAACTATTTTGACTGTTTTTTTATAAATTTCAGGGGGTCCCTATTTTTTTTTTTTTTTCTACTTGTCCTGGTCCGTCCAAAATGACACTACTTTTGTTTCAAGCAATTGTGAAAAAAGTCCTTGTAATTCTTCTACTTTCTTTGTAAACATTTCTGAACTATCTTCACCATAGTATTGTAAATATTCTGATTTAAATAATTCAGGATAATTCGAATGAATGTACATTCCCCAACATAATGGTTTTTGTTCAAATAAATATTTTTCTTTACTTTGTTCAGTTGAACTTTTTCCAGGTGCACTTTTTCCAGGCGCACTTTTTTCAGAATTATAATTTTCAGAATTATAATTTTCAGAATTATAATTTTCAGAATTATAATTTTCAGAATCGGGTGAAGCCCTGGAACTTTCCGTTTGATTTTGTGTCATATTAACATTATATGCTTCAAAATCACAATAAATAGTAAAGGGTACTTTATTTTTAAAATACCATTTATTATATTCTAAATAATCATCTTTAGGAAAAGTATTTTGAACTGCTTCATTTTGTTGACAATTCTCCAAATGTCTATTCATTTCTTCTAAAGTTCTAAAACTTGTCATACATTGAAGACAAGGAAAATTTTTATTATCTGAAGTTTTTGTAAATATAGAAACATCTTTACACAATATAAAATGTCCCTGATAATATAATATATTCGCTTGTGCTGGTTGTTTTGACTGTTCTAGTTTTTCAAATTCATCTTTATATATTTCATGTGTTTCATTAATTTCTTTTGTAATATTAAATGTATTTTGATAATAATTTTGATTTAATATTTGTAGCTGATAAATATATTCTTTATCATATTGTTCTTTATATTGTTGTAGACATTTTTTTAAAGATTCATTTATTTTTTGTTTGGTTTCATTTTCTTCATTATTTAATTCTTTATTATTTAATTTTTTATTATTTTCTTCATTTAATTTTTGAATTGTTTCTATCTTATTTTGATATTTATGGTGATATTCTTGTAGTAACATTTTTGTTTGTTGTTGATAATCTATTTTACATTTTTGTAAACTTTCATTTAAATTTTCTAATTTTTGTTGGTATTCTGAAGATAAAGATGAATATTTGTAATTATAATCATCAGTACGTCCTTTATAATTATTGTGATTAATCATTATTGGCGTTAGTGTTTTAACAAGTTCAAATTTTTCAGTACATATTATATTTCCTTGGTAAAAAATATTATGATGCATGTAATTTTCTCTATCATTATATACTATTTCTGATTGACATAAATTTTTATTATTCAAATAAAATTCTTTTGAATCTGAGTAAAGTGGAGTAATTTTACCAATAGAAACATAATTCACATTTAATTCAAAAACATTTACTTCTATTAAATTTTTATTCTTTTTATGAAACTTTTTTAACTTATTATAATCATATGGAAATTCATCTAAGCCATCAGAAAGATCAAATTCATTTATGTATTCTTCTTTATTGTAATAACTTACTCTTTCTTTATGATATTTTGCAGGATGTAAATGTGCTATAATACTCCACAGAAAACAACGTTCATCTTCATTTTTTATGTTGATTAATTGTGGTGAACTGAAAGGTAAAGGAACATAACTACCACCAGTATTATTTTTATATTGATCAATTACTATTTTCTTAGATAGTATTTTAACAAATCTCCAACCAGATTCACGTAACTGGGCTTCAATTATACAATTTTCTAATTTAAGTATCATCGATTCAAATATGGGTTGTATATCATTTACATTATGAATTTCTTGCGAATTTGTAAAATGTCCTTGTATTATTTCTTCAGGAATTCCATCAGGTCCATTTTTTGTATAAAGTACTTCTACATTCATATAACATTTGAAAGATTTCTTAAATATATTATAAAAGTTGGTTAGAATATCAGAAAAAGTTTTATCGGTTTCATTATATTCAAAAGACTGATTAAATAAATATTTTATATCTGTTTCGGGCGAGGAACTCTCTGGCGAAGCCCTGGAAGACATCTCCGATGTCCCATGTACGGCTTCATCAAATTCATCTATTTCGTTAAATTCATTAGTATCGCTAAATAAATATTTTATATCTGTTACGGCTTCATCTTCACTATTAAAAAATTTTTTATATTCCGAATGTGAATAATCATCAAACATTTTTTTAACTTTTATATCAGTAGGCAATGTTTCTAGATAGTTTTTATAACTATTTAATTTTAATATATTTCCATCATCAACTCGTTCTACATTTTGTAAATGCATTTTACTTTGTAGATGAGATTGATAACTTCTTTTTGTTTGTAACTTTTTTTTACATAAGTTGCAATAAAATTTTTCCATTTTTTATTTTTTTATTTTTTTAGAGAAAATTTGAGAAAATTTTTTTTTTAAAAAAAATTATGTTTTAATTTTTAGAGAAAAAAATTCTAAAATATATAATGGAAAAATTCTAATCGGGGCGAAGTCCCTCGAGGTGAAACCTAAATATATATATGTAAAATCGGATGAAACCTAGAACCTTCGGTTCGATTATGATAAATTTGTTTAATTATTAAGTATTTCACTTACACCATTTATTAATGGTTTTATATCATTATATGTTTTTTTGGCTTCATCAAATGTAGATTTAGCATCAGAAAATGTAGATTTAACATCAGTTATTATTGGTGTTGCTTTTCTTAAACCGTTTCTAACATCATTTATTGCAATTTTTAAATAGTTTAATGTTTCATTATCTTGTAATCTTTTTGGTATTGGTATACCAAATTTTGCATTTAAATAATGATCAAAATAAAAATAAAATGTATCAGGAATAATTTTTAGTGGTACTTTTGCTTCAGACTCTAAAAAGATAATTATTTGTTCTATAACTTGATTTGATAAATGTTTTGCATTTGCATATATTCTAATATCAAAATCTTGAGAGTTATTATAGATTTCATGTTCGGTATCTACTAATATATTTAAATCTTTATCATATACTTGCATATGTTCACTTATGGTGTCAACACGTATTATTCCATATTTATGATGTGTATAATATGATAAAGGCATATTCATTTTATAATTTTTATTAATATCATTAAAGAATGCTGCATTATTTTGTGTAGTTGTAAAAAATGTTTGAATGTTTTCTCTAATCTTATTATCTACATCACAAGCTTTATGAGCTAATACAACTATTTGAATATTTTGATGTCTTCCTTATGTAAATATTTCTGACATATTTTTTTGTTTTGATAAACTTGCAACATCATCTAAAATTAATAAAGATTTATTTTCAGGTGTACCAGCAAAACTTTCCATATCTTGTAACTCATCTAATTGTTTATCATTATAGACGTTTGTAAAAGTTGGCCATTCAGAAGTATGCATACAAAAAATATGTACTTTTGTTTCGTCCTTATAATATTGGTTTATATATTTTTTAATAAACGTAGTCTTACCACTTCCAGTTTTACCGTAAACAATGAAATGTAAATTTTCTTGATACATTTTACCTTGTTTAATATTTTTATTATTAGTTTTATCCTTAATCTTATCCTCCTCAGTCTTCCATCCTTTAAAAGTTTTTATTTCTTGTTTATAAAAATTTATTCTCTTTTGTTCCTCTGTTAGAAAGTAACCCCATTGATTTCCAATACATATAACAAGATGATAAATAAAAAATATTAAAATACATGCTAACAATATTTTTATACAATGAAATTTTAAAAAATTCCAAAGACGTGTAAGATCTGATTGTGGTATTTTTTTATTAAGAGATGAATTAGGGGGTAGTGTCTCTAAATATTTTTTATCTATATTATTATATATATTTTTATCTATATTATTATATATATTTTTATCTATATTATTATTATATTTAGTATTATATATAGGATTTTCTACAATATTATTAATATCTTTGAGATTCGGATCTTGAGGGGTTAGTGTATCTTGAAACTCAGTGTTATTCATATAATTATTTATTATTTCGTTTATTGCATTAAGAGATTTATGACGACTTAGATTACTTTTATTACTTTTATTACTTTTAATTATAACCGGTGAATATAAATCTTCCAAATTTTCGTTTTTATTCATTTAATATTTTTAAAATAAAAATTTAGGAATTATTATTTTTTAATTCCGGACTCGCATTCTTACACTCTTATGAGTGTTTTTAACCTCTGTAGAACCTCCGGAATGTGTCGGACTTTTTGTTCCTATACTCAAAAGAAGTATGTTCCGAACCTCTCCTCTCTTCCGGAATGCTTAAGAATATTTTAATAAAATAATATTTTATTCTTTATAAAAAAATAATATTTTAATATATATAAGATTATTTTAGTTGAAATAAAGTGAAATCAATTCTTCGCAATGTAGGAAAACGTAGCCTACTCGGGCGCAGAAGTACTATGACATAGGATACTTTCAGTAAGCGTGTTGAATACCTATCCCAAACAGCTTGATAATGAGCTGTAATGAACGACCCAAGTATAGTAGGCCTAGGCCTAACTACAATAGACTACCGATTGTCAATAACTTTCCCGAAAGATGTAAGATGATACAAAGTGAGGAAAAAAGTAAGCTTCTGCGACGTATAAAATCTACACATTTATGTGTATGTTGCTCATGATTAGGATTCAAAAATAAAGCCTATGTGAAAAGAAGGCCTACATCTGTAATTTATGGATTTCATTTCCTACATTGTCTGACAAAAGTGAATTGTTATTTTATCTCAACGCCTATTGCAGATAGACTGTTTTGCAATATGAAAGATAAAGTCTTTGAAGGGACTGCAAAAATTCATTGAAATAAGACAGGTTTTGCAATAAGAGAGGTTGCAGTAAGGCAGGTTCCACTGTATAAAATGTAATGTAGGAGACCGATCTTTTTGCAGTACATAATAATTACGAAAAATTGTCAATATGAAAATTATCATATTTAGCTTCGCTTGCTTTGCTTTATCTACCTGAAATCTCCACCAAACTGTGTTCACAAAATCACACATAAGAAATCTATCGAGTATTGCTTTCACCGAAAATTGACGTCATTCTTCAACAGAAGAGTTCTGTTTTCACTTTGTTGAAGCTCGTACTACTGGTGCATGTAATGTATGTAGTCTCCTTCATTGTGCGAGAGTGTAGGCCTCCAATAGTGAGAGGGCACTTTTCATTCTTCTATCACTCAATGATTCAAGACAGTTTGATAAGCAGTCACTTCCACAAATCATTCTGTGTGCGCGTCGCTGTTGTTTTTCAAGTTGTTCGGTGATTGTACACAAATAAACAGTGGAGAGCAGTACTCTGTAATTGGTACTGCCTGAGATATGATTGCTCTGTCGAGAATGAGTGTGAAATGTGTCTTGAGACAAAACTAGATTCAGACCTACATGTAAATGTGCTAGCTACAAATCTACACTGTTATTTATAAAGTCCCAAAAAAGTGCTTGAAGAGCATTGAACCTGAGTAGAATAGAATAGAAATCGTTTATTATCAAGTAATTGAAAATCAGAAAATTACATTTTTGTAGAAATCAACGAAATCAAGGAATGTCATATTCTTGGAGAAAATCACAAAACACGTGGCAGGAAGGCCTATCTCTGGGAGTTTACAGTTTCGCTAAATAGCTTGTAACATGATGGAATATAGGATATAAGGCTTCGCTAGTCCGGCAAAAGGGAAAATTCAGTCTCGTCGCTGATTGCAAGAAATCTGGAAACAAGAAGTGCATTATGTGGTCATCATTCCACATTCTTTCGCAGCAGTTCAAGGCTTGCTGCTTCCTTCATTCATTGACAGACGGAAAGGATTCACAGTTGCATGATTTTCCACATATCAGCTTATGCCAGCGTCGCCGTATTCTTTCTAAGTTTTGTGAGTTGCACTCAGAAATGTTCATGAAAATAGGATTGCAGCACTCCAAGACACCAAACATGTAGTTTCTGTAGACCTTGATCAAACCATTTTTATTAATTTTATCCTTCATTTGACGCGACATATAGACGTTGAGATGCCCTTTTGCAGTGGCGGTCCATCTCAAGATTCCATCTTAAGCAAGGCTGATACATGATACCCAGAAACAGAGCGTCTGCAATCCTTTGGTCTGACGGTTGTGGTAGAAAACTCACCCGATCATCAAAACATAGAATGTTAGTTTTCAACGATTCAATTCAAGTCCATTTGAGGTAAACCATCTGTTTAAATGTTCTATTTCTTCATGAGAAAGTTTATTTCCATTACATGAAGCAGTAAGAGGTAGGAGAGTCAGAACTTCATCGGCGTATTTAGTCATATGGCCATTAGCTGAACATGGAGCCAAGGAACCCATATAGGACAACCAACTACGACAAAAAATGAGTCCCTGAATCTAGTAATCTTTGAGTTCGAAGATATTAGTACTTATTTTAGAACTCCTTGGATTCGAAAACACAGTACTTAATTCTACTCATTTTAGCGCTCATTTAATGAGTTGCATGGGACTAGGACCTCCCCTATATCCATCTAAGAACTGCTTTGGCAATTAAACACAAATGTACTTGGACCAATGAAAGATTCAATCACGAATCTGATCAATGACGAAATGATCAATCAATAAAGAATCAAAGCACACTCGGTTAAGTGGGTAAACGTTGGCAGGACTCTAGGCACTGTCGGAGAGGATGGCAAACGCTATGACAGCAGGAGCAAAGCACACTCGGTTAAGTGGGTAAACGTTGGCAGGACTCTAGGCACTGTCGGAGAGGATGGCAAACGCTATGACAGCAGGAGCCAAGTACAGTCGGTTAAGTGGGTAAACGTTGGCAGGACTCTAGGCACTGTCGGAGAGGATGGCAAACGCTCTGACAGGAGGAGCAGTGCACAGTCGGTTAAGTGGGTAAACGTTGGCAGGACTCTAGGCACTGTCGGAGAGGATGGCAAACGCTCTGACAGGAGGAGCAGTGCACAGTCGGTTAAGTGGGTAAACGTTGGCAGGACTCTAGGCACTGTCAGAGAGGATGGCAAACCCTCTGACAGTAGGGGCAAAGCACACCGAGCTCGCCAACACGAGCATAAATAATCAATAAGTACACAACAGTAAGCAATATGCATCATGTCATTTTGAAATGAAGCACTTTGCGGTTTAGTTCTTTTAGTGAGGTAATTGATTTTGCTGGTTGGATTGATTTATTGGAAGTATTTTTGATGTTGTACTTTCGGTCATATGGTAAAGTGTCGCGTGGTATATAAGGTGAAGATTGTGCATTTTGTGTTTCTGACTCGTTGTCGTGACGGTGATCGGGAGAATATTAATGGGTTAAGATGTTCATCTTTTATCCTTTCGCTATAAAAATCATACTCCAGGAGGTCTATCACACCACCCTTATCTGCTTTAGTCCAGTGTAAATCACCATTACTCTTCAATTTCTTTAATGTTTAGGGTTTTCTTGATGAAATGTTGGAAATCCGAGACCGGTTTATGCAATCTCGAGAAATATTAGAAATATGGTTATCAATTGTAGTTATACATGCAACACATTCCATGCTGGGATTGAGCTTTGGAAATAATTATTTGTTAAAGAGGTAGATCACGAAATAAAGAGGCCTCTAATGACTTTAACAACCAAAATGAATTTCGCTGAACGCGTTGACAATGAAATTTACATGTTTCAATAATTTCTATTCACATGTTATGAAGAAAAACTACGCAAATAAATTAAACAGCCCGACTGGCTTCTGTTTTTTTGTAGGCTTCTCAAGGGCACGAAGTGATATATTTTTGCAATTCGTGTATCATCAAAATAAATCAAAATCTTACCACACAAAATCCTTGTAAGTGGGATTTCGAAATACCAAATAGTATAGATGATTATGTATTTACATGAACATATCACCAGTGAGTTGAATAAGAAAATTAGACAAGTCAAATACGTGGATGTAGGCTATATTGGGTCTAAACAGATACCAATTTCTTTTAAGATCCTAGTACTCTGAGTACAGTGCAGCTATGAATGTGAAACTTCCAGACTTTTAATGTTTTGGATGAAGTGCATACATCGCAAATACAGTTCTCGATGAAATATTTCTTCCTACATTAAAACGGTGTTTGTACTTTAGTGCGTAACGGGGTCTTAGAGACCCCATTATTTTCTGAATGAACAAACTTTCAAATTTTGATAACACAAACGTATAGCACAATATAAACTATGCTGATGTAGGGTTAACATAACACTGCATAGCTGTTCAATTTATCTCATCAGGAGACATAATTCTTGTAATATAGGCCAACATGTATATTATCAATTTACATGTACAGTACATGCACAATTGAATATAGCTCGCGTGAGCGTGTACGATACTAACTATACGAGAAGACTACTTTCAATTGTTTTGAAATATTGTTTCTATTGTTGCTACGCAGTTGCATCTCATAGTTGCTTCGGTCATTTTGCATTCTGGCATTTTCACACACATGTATTGCATATTGAATGCTTCATATTAAACCCTCATATTGTACAAGTACATGCGCCTCATCCTATCTTCTATAGACCATCGCTATCTTATAGATCTTCGAATCTTGAAATCTTTCATCGCCGTCTTTTCTCATAAAGTTAAATTTACCAATCATACTACTCATAAAATTTTCCCAATTGATGTCAATTTTTCAATGCGGTGTCAATTTTCTAATGACCAATCAACCGTCATCCTTAGAACAAAGTTGACCAAATTTATAAAGTATTACCCACACGTTGTAGTAAGTATAGCAGTAGCATTCGTAGTCGTCTAGTCGATGATAGTTCAAGTGTGCAATTCTTCATAATTCGTATAAGTGATTCCAATTAAGTTAAGTCCTTACTATCGCATGTACTTGCATTAGTCCCTTACCTATTGAAGCTTTATAAGACTACGGATAGGATTTTACATTAATAGAGTTACATGTAGATTACTTTGTGCCTAATTAATTGACATGACAGAATTCATCGATGATAAATTTTGATTTAATTACTGACACTTATCATTTTCAGTTTAGTATATTGCTTTTACCTTAGAAATTGATTGTACTAAAATACTGATGATCTATCAAGCATTTCATGACCAAAAGCGTTGAGTTGTTAATCGCTTTTTCTCAACTGCGTATGATAAACAATTCGTATTTATGAGAATGCATGTGTCACAGAAGGGCTTGGAACTGTGTCACAATAATTTAATTCAACTGATTTTCATAGAGACTACGTATATAAGCGAGCTCAAGTTAGTCATCAGTGGACTACAGTCCCTCCGCAGCTGGTATCACTTGCCACTAAAAGATTTTGCAAGACTGGATCGCTTACGCCATGACCTCGAAGTGGTAGGCCTCGTGTAAGAAGTAAAATTGATGATGACTGAGTTATTTTATCCGCATATTTTGAATGTAATCACAGTCAGTGTAGCAGTATATCATAGATTTTTATGGCAGCAATATCAGACATAGACAAGGCTGCGTTAGCCTGTCTGATATTTCTGCCCCCGTAAAATCCATGATATGCTTATTATTTGCCGTATAGCGCTCAGTGCTTCCACCATAACTGAACGAATTGTCTATGTCTTGGAACACGAGATGCGAAGCGGTACCAAGCTATGCGACATTATATTTCCTGCATGATATTGAGTTCTTGGCACTAATACGGGGAACTGCAATAATATCTCAATAGCTGCATTCAATGCACAGATTGATCGTGCAAGAACAGTGGCGTCTTCTCCGTACCTGCGAGGCCTTCGGCGCATCCTCAATAATAATTTACCAACATTTATAAAAATGAAAAGTGTCATCATTCATTATATTTCATTTAAATTCGATAGCTTCTCGTGGCAGCTGTGCACAGCTTTCCTTCTCAAAATCAGACGCTCAACCTTAGAGTGAACAGTTTTGTTGCGCGTGCACAAATCACAGCTGTTTTCTTCTAACGATTAGACACAAACGCTAGTCGTGTGTTTAGACAGAACGAAAGAGAGTTGTGTGCGTGTGAGGCAGCAAGCGCACGCGCCCGCACCAATATTGGCTTTCCCGATAGACATAATTTTTGCAATGAAATTCTCCGTTATTCTTGATCGAGGCTCGGTACCTAAATATAGAGAGGGAAGCGCAACCCAATCGTTCCTGTCCTTCGTTTCTCGTCGGAGAGGCCACTACGTCAACAATAGCAGCTGACTGACGTTCAGATAAGACTGTGATCAGATGATGAGCGTTCGCCAATGAGTGCAGAGTAATGCATCTGACGCGAACACCGAGATTCCGTAGAATTCCATGATTTGTTTTTACGTGATTGATGTGACGCTATGTTTAGTACTGTAGATGACCTCATAACCACGCCTTTCGTCCCAAGGGAATATACTGAAAAAATGACAGTCTTCAAGCAAGGTGGACCAACACCTGATATAAAAAGTGAAAGTACTCACAGAAAGTACTCACAGAAATAGGGAAATACACAAGACATTTTAATACATCAAAGGTCAAACATGAGTGGCTGACCAGCCGTGAGAAACGCAAGAAACTGTTTCCTCTCCTCCTTTTTTCTCGAGAAAATGTGCTCTGGAGAGAGAGAGAGGGGATGTAGTTATCTCAGCTCCTTGAGTACGGCGGTTAGGCGACATGAGCAATCAACTTCTCATGTGCACATTCACCTGGCGTTAAAAAATGTTCGGGAAATTGTTATTAAAAATTCATCTTTTATGAAAATTAATGTTATAACATAAAAAAGTCTGGCATAGAAATAGTGTTTCACTGCCGAGCGAAGGCCTACGGTCTGGGAGCACGCGACGCCACTGTGCAAGAACCACTTTTTAAATGCACTGATAGAAATGCAAAGAACTGTAATATCATGCTATTGAATGTAACTCTTGAGAAGTCTATGAAAATTGCAATTCTTGATCACTGTTAGTTACAAATAATGGAGAGATGAAGAAATCTGCAATTGACTTTTATCGAAGTCTATGAAAATTTGCTCTCTCAATAGATGATCATTGATGAAAAGTTTGAAAGTCTATGAATGTATGCAAATGTGAGCAGATTTGAAATTCAGACTTCTATCTAAAAATATATTGAAATATCAGTTTACCAATTCATTCATGAAGGGATTCTCAAGCTGGAGTGACGGACGACGGCTCATGGCTATCTGAATAAGATTCAGAATGAGAGTGAGAATTCTATGTGATATTGGCGGGCATATAATGGTGCATTTTCATACCCTCCAATGCCGGACAATAATACATTTCAAAATCAACTCAATGATTTTTATGACCTCCAAAGTTATCGAGAGTGAAATACAATGTTATATTTATATACCTATTTAGAGGTCAGCAATGATCCAACTGGAGGTCGCGTAAGTCATTGATGACCGAGACATATGCATATATAATTACATTGTTCAGGTTATCTATGGTACTATACAGAACTATGCCAAGTGTGATGTATCATGGACGCCTAGATATATGAAGCACCATATTTCATTTTATTTTATTCTGTGTCAATTAAGGCAACATATCTGGCTTATGTGTGCTTCATATACGTCGTATCTAGGCGTCCATTGATGTATCAGAGTTATCGGTAAAATTTTATGGAGGTTCAATTGATAAATTTATGATATTCATTTCATGACCGCTTTTTTCATCATTGTTCAATAGAAATGCAAAAGTCATAGTTCTGACAATGCCAAAAGGCGTGCAGACAATCATTGTCCGAACGCTTCTTTTATTTTTCAAAAATTCCATTCTATTCAAAAATAGATTTCTATTGAACAATGTGATTATTATACTGGTTTGGCGTGCGGCAATGACTATAGATACTCATGCGCTAACGCGCATTCGGATCTCATGGTCATTGCCGCACTTCAAACCAGCATAACAATCATACATTGTTGACCGCTTATTAGCAAATAGTACCATAGATAGTCTGAACAATGCCTGTTATCTGGAACAGCTGATATCAGGCAACTTCAACCGTTTCAGTTAGTAATATCAATTTTGATAATCAATAGAGAAATTAGATACCATCTCTGTCTACCAGATAGAATACTATTCTGACAAAACATACACACTGTCCAAAGTTTAATCAAACTTACTAGGTATCTCCATCAATATGTCAATTTCAGCTTCGTTAGTGACACCAAATTGTTGGAGAGTCTTGTCTCCATGACTTTGACTATCAACCCTCGTCCGCGAATAATCGTCACTGTTATAGACGATGATCTCAGTAATGGAATTGCCAATCATTCCCGTATACTTGAACATATTTTCAACGTCTATTAGAGACGATGATTGAGACAGGACAGACGTAGGCCTACTCACGGCCCCCTTTTCGTCTTGAGAATCTGCTGTCGATGGGATCAGCCGCAGTGTATGATAAATTTCTGGAAATATCGTCAATCATTACTCTAAAATGAAATAATTTATATTCGAATGATTCAAGTTTGTATAGAATGATGGGAATAATGCGCTCATAATTATTATTGGATTAACACGAGAAAGACCGAATACTTCTTGCCATTAAAGACCGTTTAGTCAATTGGGCAATTTTTGATAAAAACGCAAAATAATGTCAGGAAATTTTACTTATGTTTGTAAATGCCACTAAAAAAGGTCAACATACTGCAAAATTGCATTTTCTTTTATTTTGCATGACAGCACAGACATTATTGTCAATAAGAACTCTTATTCAGAGATCAGCGATTGTTTGCCCGACAGCGATATACGTGAATCACAATTTGTGAGGACAAATTTGCCACAGACGAGTTTCTGACACCCATAAGACATTACATTCGTCCTATTAGACTTACACAATTCACATCCTGTCCTCTCCTCGGATGACCCGCTTTGCAGGGCTTAACCGTATAACGTGGGAAGATTGAAATAAGGTATCCGCTTACGGATCTATGCTTTGGAGCAAATCAATGCTCGGAGCTTTTGGAGCAAAGCCAAGACTGTTTGTGATACCCATCCCAAATTTATTTGTGGCCTACATAACCTGAAACTGTCACTTTGTCCTTCATGTATTGCAAGCTAAACTTCACGTATTTAGCAAATTTCAAGAATTTCAACGCTTCTATAGGCCTACCGAAACGTTTACGTGCATGCAAACCCTAAAAAATGCTTCTGCTTGCTTGTCTATTTTGTTCTAACAAATAGTAGTTTTTCACGTAGTCTGCTTTCAACGATCACTGCGCAATCAACTGTCACCAGAGAAATGACAGTAATTATCATAGATAATTATACAGTATTAGGATAGCTGTAATTACGTTTGAAGTCAATTTAAGCGAGATGAAGCACCAAAATATATAAAATGTGATTATAGGATAAAAAAGTCTATAATTATGGGTTTCTGACTTTGTGAAGAATACTGAGAAGCTTCATGCATGAGATTACACTTTTAGACGTTTATTCTAACACGTGAGTCCAAATGACCCAGGCGGTCGTTCTAGATAGCGGTCCTCTAAGTCCAAAAATCCTTAACAATTTATTGTAACTACAGCTGATCTATCATCTAAGTGTAAAAGGATAAGGAGTTGAGAAATTTGGGGGCATGATGTCTGCCCTGATAGTTACGAAATAGCAGCAGTAGGAAGTTCATTTTGGGTCGAAATGACCCACCTTCTCGTAAATCACATGTTTTAATATAAATTCACAGATGTTTACTGCATATTTTATGCAAACTGAGACCAACATGGCTATCTCGAATGGTAGTGCCTCTTTTCCATGATCTGAAGACCTTCATACCAGGAGATTTAGATTTGAAATTTGTATCTTCAATTTTTTTCATTTTTCATGAATCTATGATTTTTTGCCTCTTCAAAAATTCTTCATTACAACTAAAGTATTTCTGCAAACATTTACTCAAGCACATTTATATGGTGTCAAAAGCATAATATTCTGCGATAATTTTAGTACTATAAATAGCAATTTAAAATTTGAACGTAAACAGTGTCTTTTCATGTATTATTGCATTTTTCTATCTTCACAAATGTCTCGTTGTAATGACTTATTCACTGTAAAGACAACGCTATTGTACATTCCTAATGGAATCTTTCGAATGGTGATGGGTATTTTTCATTATTCTATAGGTTTCATATCTAAAAATTCAAATCAAAACTTCATATTTTAATATTTTACATTTACATATATATGTAACAATGTAATATAATTATATATGTATGTTAACAATCTTCAATTGCGCATGCATAAACATCATGTAAATAGGATACAGAAACCTTATATCAATAAAAATCAATGCTACTCAAAATGAAAACCATCAATTTTCTAAGAAGTACTTTTAAAAATGACCTTTAACCCATTAAACGCGGCTGTTATTTCTTTGCACATTTCGAATTATATCAATAAACATAGCTTGAAACATTACGAAGCATGAAAATTTTGACATTTAGAATGTATACGAGCCATTTCGGATCGAATTCGAAGGTAGTCGACGATATCTTAAGTGATACATCTAAATTCCAACGTATTAACGAAGATACTACCCCACATATAAAAAAGGAAATCAATTCGACATTGAAGAAACATCATGTCTTGACTACAAAATATTATTGCGAAAAATTGGTTGGTTATTTCAGACCAGGATAAGTGTATGTACTTCCAAAGATTCATAAAAATGCTACTGATTCTCCCCTCCATCCCATCATATCACTTCGTGGAACTGCAGCTCATGGAATTGCACAATCGTTGGTGAAAATGCTCCAAAGTTATATTCCTTCAAAGTACATTTGTAAGTCTTCCTACCTACGAATTCATCGCTTGTTACAAAGATCTTGAAATTCCTGAGAATTCAAAATTTGTATCCATCGACGTTGAAAGTCTTTACAAACGTTCCAGTAGAGGAGACAGCTGATCTCATCCTTGATTATGCGTACAGAAATCCTGAACTCGCTCTAGTGGTACCAAGAAATACTTTGCGACATTTTCTTCTTCTCTGCACGACGTCATCCCCTGTTATGTGGAAGAATTCACTTTTCAAACAAGTCGATGGTGTCTCGATGGGGAGTCCACTTGTACCGCTTTATGTCGATTTTTACATGAGTTCATTGGAAAACGAAGTAATACCAGAATTCCCTGATGACGCAATTCTTTACAGGAGGTATGTCGACGATTCCTTCCTGATTTTGAACAAGAATTGAAGTATCGAACAAAATAAACAAAAGATTGAGGAACATTCCTGCTTGAAATTCACCCATGAAAACGAGGTAGATGATGGATTGAATTTTCTTGATGTTTTTGTCGGTAGAAACGGTTCTAAACTGACAACCTCGGTTTACAGAAAAGCGACAAGTTCTGGTGAGTGCCTCAATTATGAAAGCTTTGGACCAGAAACATACAAACGTTCTGTAGTTCTATCTTATCTCCACAGAGCTTACAGTCACTGTTCCAGTTGCCCTGCATTCCACCAATCAAATTAAGACACGACACGGTTAAAAAATTCGAAGAATCCAGGAAACGGAAGACGCCAAAGTTAAACAATTACCCTAGTGGAGAATCTTGTAAATAATTAGGCAATTAAAAGTCATGAATGAATGAAATAATACTGACAACATAGAGTAACCTACTCTAGTATAGAGCAGGTACTGAAATACGTATAAAGGCAAGTCTACTCAACTAAAGACGGTAAGGGAAATAAATTAAAACTTATAAACGATTTAATTTTTATCAAACAAGAAAGAAACCTAAAAAACCAAAAATAAGTTTGCTATGTATGGAGTCATCAGGGAGGAACCATGTGGCTGCATGAAGCAAGGTTTCGGCCCCTAACCTCCAACCTATACCACATGGCGGGGCCAGGCCAACCATATCGAATGTACGATATGGAAGGTCTCTCCAAGCCTGAGGAAACATAGCAGAACCAAACCGAAAATAAATTTTTTAATATATTTGGACAAACGGACGCACTTGAAACTAGAAGAGGTTATCTTAGCCCAACATGCCAATGATGGATGCATCTGGCGGGGTGAAAAACAACCAAACTTAAAAAACGAGGAACCTATTCTTGGAGAAGGACTTAATGCAAGAATTAACCAGCAAATTATTCTTATAACCCCGTCCTTTAAAGATATCAAAAATGCCCTTAGCTCTTGATATGAAGGCGGAAGCATCAGAAGAAATCCTAGCGAATCTGATGAGTTGGGCAGCAAAGATGTTTAAGCCAGTGTTCAAAGGCATGTTACTCTCGGGGAAAGTATACAGCACCACTGGGAAGCTGAACTCATCAACCTTATGGTAAACCTCTGTGATGTAATGGCCACCATCTTCGATCCTGATTTTAACATCCAAATAATTAACACATTTGTTGTTGTCCCCGCTTCTGCAAGCCAAGAGATCTACCGGGTAGATTTCAGGAAGGATCTTATCAAAATGTTTGAAGTTAAACACACAAATGTCATCGACATACCTAGTGGTACGAGAGAGAAGTTTTGCTAAGCCAAATCTCCTACTCGCTAGGAGTCCCCTCACAAAATAAAACTCCCTGTAAGCCAAAAACAGGTCAGCTAAGAGCGAGCTGGAATTCCCACCCATAGGTATGCCTCGAATTTGCTTGAAGACAAGTCCCCCGAAAGTGACAAAAGTGTTATTCAGGATAAAACTAATTGCATTAAGGAATTGGGTTTTGGACCAGCAGTGATACCCTCTGTATTTTTTATTCGAGAAGAAGGTTCTATAATAGCCAATGCAAATAAAGCTCTTGGAATTGCTAAAAATTAACTCACATAAGTCTTTCAAGGACTCCATAACCTGGTCTAAATTAAGATTCGTATAGAGTGTGGAGAAATCATAAACTTGTAAGGAGTGGCAATTCAAACACGACATCCTGTCAAGGAATTCCCCAGAAGAGTTAATGCTCCAGAAGGCGTTCACACCAGAATTATGCTTGATGGAAAGGCAATAACTACTAAATTTGTCCCGGATCAATTGCAAACCTTTGTTCACCAGTATGTACCTATTTACATGATGTTTATGCATGCGCAATTGAAGATTGTTAACATACATATATAATTATATTACATTGTTACATATATATGTAAATGTAAAATATTAAAATATGAAGTTTTGATTTGAATTTTTAGATATGAAACCTATAGAATAATGAAAAATACCCATCACCATTCGAAAGATTCCATTAGGAATGTACAATAGCGTTGTCTTTACAGTGAATAAGTCATTACAACGAGACATTTGTGAAGATAGAAAAATGCAATAATACATGAAAAGACACTGTTTACGTTCAAATTTTAAATTGCTATTTATAGTACTAAAATTATCGCAGAATATTATGCTTTTGACACCATATAAATGTGCTTGAGTAAATGTTTGCAGAAATACTTTAGTTGTAATGAAGAATTTTTGAAGAGGCAAAAAATCATAGATTCATGAAAAATGAAAAAAATTGAAGATACAAATTTCAAATCTAAATCTCCTGGTATGAAGGTCTTCAGATCATGGAAAGAGGCACTACCATTCGAGATAGCCATGTTGGTCTCAGTTGCATAAAATATGCAGTAAACATCTGTGAATTTATATTAAAACATGTGATTTACGAGAAGGTGGGTCATTTCGACCCAAAATGAACTTCCTACTGCTGCTATTTCGTAACTATCAGGGCAGACATCATGCCCCCAAATTTCTCAACTCCTTATCCTTTTACACTTAGATGATAGATCAGCTGTAGTTACAATAAATTGTTAAGGATTTTTGGACTTAGAGGACCGCTATCTAGAACGACCGCCTGGGTCATTTGGACTCACGTGTTAGAATAAACGTCTAAAAGTGTAATCTCATGCATGAAGCTTCTCAGTATTCTTCACAAAGTCAGAAACCCATAATTATAGACTTTTTTATCCTATAATCACATTTTATATATTTTGGTGCTTCATCTCGCTTAAATTGACTTCAAACGTAATTACAGCTATCCTAATACTGTATAATTATCTATGATAATTACTGTCATTTCTCTGGTGACAGTTGATTGCGCAGTGATCGTTGAAAGCAGACTACGTGAAAAACTACTATTTGTTAGAACAAAATAGACAAGCAAGCAGAAGCATTTTTTAGGGTTTGCATGCACGTAAACGTTTCGGTAGGCCTATAGAAGCGTTGAAATTCTTGAAATTTGCTAAATACGTGAAGTTTAGCTTGCAATACATGAAGGACAAAGTGACAGTTTCAGGTTATGTAGGCCACAAATAAATTTGGGATGGGTATCACAAACAGTCTTGGCTTTGCTCCAAAAGCTCCGAGCATTGATTTGCTCCAAAGCATAGATCCGTAAGCGGATACCTTATTTCAATCTTCCCACGTTATACGGTTAACCCTGCAAAGCGGGTCATCCGAGGAGAGGACAGGATGTGAATTGTGTAAGTCTAATAGGACGAATGTAATGTCTTATGGGTGTCAGAAACTCGTCTGTGGCAAATTTGTCCTCACAAATTGTGATTCAGTATATCGCTGTCGGGCAAACAATCGCTGATCTCTGAATAAGAGTTCTTATTGACAATAATGTCTGTGCTGTCATGCAAAATAAAAGAAAATGCAATTTTGCAGTATGTTGACCTTTTTTAGTGGCATTTACAAACATAAGTAAAATTTCCTGACATTATTTTGCGTTTTTATCAAAAATTGCCCAATTGACTAAACGGTCTTTAATGGCAAGAAGTATTCGGTCTTTCTCGTGTTAATCCAATAATAATTATGAGCGCATTATTCCCATCATTCTATACAAACTTGAATCATTCGAATATAAATTATTTCATTTTAGAGTAATGATTGACGATATTTCCAGAAATTTATCATACACTGCGGCTGATCCCATCGACAGCAGATTCTCAAGACGAAAAGGGGCCGTGAGTAGGCCTACGTCTGTCCTGTCTCAATCATCGTCTCTAATAGACGTTGAAAATATGTTCAAGTATACGGGAATGATTGGCAATTCCATTACTGAGATCATCGTCTATAACAGTGACGATTATTCGCGGACGAGGGTTGATAGTCAAAGTCATGGAGACAAGACTCTCCAACAATTTGGTGTCACTAACGAAGCTGAAATTGACATATTGATGGAGATACTAGTAAGTTTGATTAAACTTTGGACAGTGTGTATGTTTTGTCAGAATAGTATTCTATCTGGTAGACAGAGATGGTATCTAATTTCTCTATTGATTATCAAAATTGATATTACTAACTGAAACGGTTGAAGTTGCCTGATATCAGCTGTTCCAGATAACAGGCATTGTTCAGACTATCTATGGTACTATTTGCTAATAAGCGGTCAACAATGTATGATTGTTATGCTGGTTTGAAGTGCGGCAATGACCATGAGATCCGAATGCGCGTTAGCGCATGAGTATCTATAGTCATTGCCGCACGCCAAACCAGTATAATAATCACATTGTTCAATAGAAATCTATTTTTGAATAGAATGGAATTTTTGAAAAATAAAAGAAGCGTTCGGACAATGATTGTCTGCACGCCTTTTGGCATTGTCAGAACTATGACTTTTGCATTTCTATTGAACAATGATGAAAAAAGCGGTCATGAAATGAATATCATAAATTTATCAATTGAACCTCCATAAAATTTTACCGATAACTCTGATACATCAATGGACGCCTAGATACGAGTATATGAAGCACACATAAGCCAGATATGTTGCCTTAATTGACACAGAATAAAATAAAATGAAATATGGTGCTTCATATATCTAGGCGTCCATGATACATCACACTTGGCATAGTTCTGTATAGTACCAATAGATAACCTGAACAATGTAATTATATATGCATATGTCTCGGTCATCAATGACATACGCGACCTCCCGTTGGATCATTGCTGACCTCTAAATAGGTATATAAATATAACATTGTATTTCACTCTCGATAACTTTGGAGGTCATAAAAATCATTGAGTTGATTTTGAAATGTATTATTGTCCGGCATTGGAGGGTATGAAAATGCACCATTATATGCCCGCCAATATCACATAGAATTCTCACTCTCATTCTGAATCTTATTCAGATAGCCATGAGCCGTCGTCCGTCACTCCAGCTTGAGAATCCCTTCATGAATGAATTGGTAAACTGATATTTCAATATATTTTTAGATAGAAGTCTGAATTTCAAATCTGCTCACATTTGCATACATTCATAGACTTTCAAACTTTTCATCAATGATCATCTATTGAGAGAGCAAATTTTCATAGACTTCGATAAAAGTCAATTGCAGATTTCTTCATCTCTCCATTATTTGTAACTAACAGTGATCAAGAATTGCAATTTTCATAGACTTCTCAAGAGGTTACATTCAATAGCATGATATTACAGTTCTTTGCATTTCTATCAGTGCATTTAAAAAGTGGTTCTTGCACAGTGGCGTCGCGTGCTCCCAGACCGTAGGCCTTCGCTCGGCAGTGAAACACTATTTCTATGCCAGACTTTTTTATGTTATAACATTAATTTTCATAAAAGATGAATTTTTAATAACAGATTTCCCGAACATTTTTTAACGCCAGGTGAATGTGCACATGAGAAGTTGATTGCTCATGTCGCCTAACCGCCCGTACTCAAGGAGCTGAGATAACTACATCCCCTCTCTCTCTCTCCAGAGCACATTTTCTCGAGAAAAAAGGAGGAGAGGAAACAGTTTCTTGCGTTTCTCACGGCTGGTCAGCCACTCATGTTTGACCTTTGATGTATTAAAATGTCTTGTGTATTTCCCTATTTCTGTGAGTACTTTCTGTGAGTACTTTCACTTTTTATATCAGGTGTTGGTCCACCTTGCTTGAAGACTGTCATTTTTTCAGTATATTCCCTTGGGACGAAAGGCGTGGTTATGAGGTCATCTACAGTACTAAACATAGCGTCACATCAATCACGTAAAAACAAATCATGGAATTCTACGAATCTCGGTGTTCGCGTCAGATGCATTACTCTGCACTCATTGGCGAACGCTCATCATCTGGATCACAGTCTTATCTGAACGTCAGTCAGCTGCTTATTGTTGACGTAGTGGCCTCTCCGACGAGAAAACGAAGGACAGGAACGATTGGGTTGCGCTTCCCTCTCTATATTTAGGTACCGAGCCTCGATCAAGAATAACGGAGAATTTCATTGCAAAAATTATGTCTATCGGGAAAGCCAATATTGGTGCGGGCGCGTGCGCTTGCTGCCTCACACGCACACAACTCTCTTTCGTTCTGTCTAAACACACGACTAGCGTTTGTGTCTAATCGTTAGAAGAAAACAGCTGTGATTTGTGCACGCGCAACAAAACTGTTCACTCTAAGGTTGAGCGTCTGATTTTGAGAAGGAAAGCTGTGCACAGCTGCCACGAGAAGCTATCGAATTTAAATGAAATATAATGAATGATGACACTTTTCATTTTTATAAATGTTGGTAAATTATTATTGAGGATGCGCCGAAGGCCTCGCATGGTACGGAGAAGACGCCACTTGTTTCTTGCACGATCAATCTGTGCATTGAATGCAGCTATTGAGTTATTATTGCAGTTCCCCGTATTAGTGCCAAGAACTCAATATCATGCAGGAAATATAATGTCGCATAGCTTGGTACCGCTTCGCATCTCGTGTTCCAAGACATAGACAATTCGTTCAGTTATGGTGGAAGCACTGAGCGCTATACGGCAAATAATAAGCATATCATGGATTTACGGGGGCAGAAATATCAGACAGGCTAACGCAGCCTTGTCTATGTCTGATATTGCTGCCATAAAAATCTATGATATACTGCTACACTGACTGTGATTACATTCAAAATATGCGGATAAAATAACTCAGTCATCATCAATTTTACTTCTTACA
Organism: Prostheceraeus crozeri; assembly: GCA_907163375.1. Lineage (NCBI taxonomy): Eukaryota > Metazoa > Platyhelminthes > Polycladida > Euryleptidae > Prostheceraeus > Prostheceraeus crozeri. The sequence goes on along the minus strand of CAJQUW010005935.1, from coordinate 5,124 downwards.
CGAGGGCCTACCACTTCGAGGTCATGGCGTAAGCGATCCAGTCTTGCAAAATCTTTTAGTGGCAAGTGATACCAGCTGCGGAGGGACTGTACTCCACTGATGACTAACTTGAGCTCGTTATATACGTAGTCTCTATGAAAATCAGTTGAATTAAATTATTGTGACACAGTTCCAAGCCCTTCTGTGACACATGCATTCTCATAAATACGAATTGTTTATCATACGCAGTTGAGAAAAAGCGATTAACAACTCAACGCTTTTGGTCATGAAATGCTTGATAGATCATCAGTATTTTAGTACAATCAATTTCTAAGGTAAAGCAATATACTAAAACTGAAAATGATAAGTGTCAGTAATTAAATCAAAATTTATCATCGATGAATTCTGTCATGTCAATTAATTAGGCACAAAGTTAATCTACATGTAACTCTATTAATGTAAAATCCTATCCGTAGTCTTATAAAGCTTCAATAGGTAAGGGACTAATGCAAGTACATGCGATAGTAAGGACTTAACTTAATTGGAATCACTTATACGAATTATGAAGAATTGCACACTTGAACTATCATCGACTAGACGACTACGAATGTACTGCTATACTTACTACAACGTGTGGGTAATACTTTATAAATTTGGTCAACTTTGTTCTAAGGATGACGGTTGATTGGTCATTAGAAAATTGACACCGCATTGAAAAATTGACATCAATTGGGAAAATTTTATGAGTAGTATGATGGTAAATTTAACTTTATGAGAAAAGACGGCGATGAAAGATTCAAGATTCGAAGATCTATAAGATAGCGATGGTCTATAGAAGATAGGATGAGGCGCATGTACTTGTACAATATGAGGGTTTAATTGAAGCATTCAATATGCAATACATGTGTGTGAAAATGCCAGAATGCAAAATGACCGAAGCAACTATGAGATGCAACTGCGTATAGCAACAATAGAAACAATATTTCAAAACAATTGAAAGTAGTCTTCTCGTATAGTTAGTATCGTACACGCTCACGCGAGCTATATTCAATTGTGCATGTACTGTACATGTAAATTGATAATATACATGTTGGCCTATATTACAAGAATTATGTCTCCTGATGAGATAAATTGAACAGCTATAAGCAGTGTTATGTTAACCCTACAATCTGCATAGTTTATATTGTGCTATACGTTTGAGTTATCAAAATTTGAAAGTTTGTTCATTCAGAAAATAATGGGGTCTCTATAGACCCCGTTACGCACTAAAGTACAACACCGTTTTACATGTAGGAAGAAAATATTTCATCGAGAACTGTATTTGCGATGTATGCACTTCATCCAAAACATTAAAAGTCTGGAAGTTTCACATTCATAGCTGCACTGTACTCAGAGTACTAGGATCTTAAAGAAATTGGTATCTGTTTAGACCCAATATAGCCTACATCACGTATTTGACTTGTCTAATTTTCTTATTCAACTCACTGGTGGATATGTATTCCATGTAAATACATAATCATCTATACTATTTGGTATTTCGAAATCCCACTTACAAGGAGTTTTGTAGTGGTAAGATTTTGATTTATTTTGATGATACACGAATTCGCAAAAATATATCACTTCGTGCCCTTATAAAGCCTACAAAAAAACAGAAGCCAGTCGGGCTGTTTTAATTCTTATTTGCGTAGTTTTTCTTCATAACATGTGAATAGAAATTATGATTGAAACATGTAAAATTTCATTGTTGACAACGCGTTTCAGCGAAATTCGCATTTTGTGTTGTTAAAGTCATTAGAGGCCTCTTTGATTCTTCTCTTTCTTTATTTCGTGATCTACCTCTTTAACAAATAAATTATTTCCAAAGCTCAATCCCAGCATGGAATGTGTTGCATGTATAACTACAATGGATCGATAACCATATTATTCTAATATTTCTCGAGATTGCATAAGACCGGTCTCGGATTTCCAACATTATCATCAAGAAAACCCTAAACATTAAAGAATATTGAAGAGTAATGGTGATTTAACACATGGACTAAAGCAGATAAGAGGTGCGTGTGATAGACCTCCTGGAGTATGATTCTTTATAGCGAAAGGATAAAAGATGAACATCTTAACCCATTAATATTCTCCCGAATCACCGTCACGACAACGAGTTCAGAAACACAAAATGCACAATCTTCACCTTTATATACCACGCGACACTTTACCATATGAACGCGAAAGTACAACATCAAAAATACTTCCAATAAATCAATCCAACCAGCAAAATCAATTACCTCACTAAAGAACTAAACCGCAAAGTGCTTCATTTTCAAAATGACATGATGCATATTGCTTACTGTTGTGTACTTATTGATTATTTAGATGCCTCGTGTTGGCGAGCTCGGTGTGCTTTGCCCCTACTGTCAGAGGTGGTTTGCCATCCTCTCTGACAGTGCCTAGAGTCCTGCCAACGTTTACCCACTTAACCGACTGTGCCACTGCTCCTCCTGTCAGAGCGTTTGCCATACTCTCCGACAGTGCCTAGAGTCCTGCCAACGATTACCCACTTAAACCGACCTTGTGCACTGCTCCTCCTGTCAGAGCGTTTGCCATCCTCTCCGACAGTGCCTAGAGTCCTGCGCAACGTTTACCCACTTAACCGGACTGTACTTGGGCTCCTGCTGTCATAGCGTTTGCCATCCTCTCCGACAGTGCCTAGAGTCCTGCCAACGTTTACCCACTTAAACCGAGTGTGCTTTGCTCCTTCTGTCATAGCGTTTTTGCCATCCTCTCCGACAGTGCCTAGAGTCCTGCCAACGTTTACCCACTTAACCGAGTCTGTGCTTTGATTCTTTATTAGAATTGATCATTTCCGTCATTGATCAGATTCGTTGATTGAATCTTTCATTGGTTCCAAGTACATTTGTGTTTAATTGCCCAAAGCAGTTCTTAGATGGATAGATAGGGGAGGTCCTAGTCCCATGCAACTCATTAAATGAGCGCTAAAATGAGTAGAATTAAGTACTGTGTTTTCGAATCCAAGGAGTTCTAAAATAAGTACTAATATCTTCGAACTCAAAGATTACTAGATTCAGGGACTCATTTTTTGTTCGTAGTTGGTTGTCCTATATGGGTTCCTTGGCTCCATGTTCAGCTAATGGCACATATGACTAAATACGCCGATGAAGTTCTGACTCTCCTACCTCTTACTGCTTCATGTAATGGAAATAAGACTTTCTCATGAAGAAATAGAACATTTAAACAGATGGTTTTACCTCAAATGGACTTGAATTGAATCGTTGAAAACTAACATTCTATGTTTATTTGATGATCGGGTGAGTTTTCTACCACAACCGTCAGACCAAAGGATTGCAGACGCTTCTGTTTCTGGGTATCCAGTATCAGCCTTGCTTAAGATGGAATCTTGAGATGGACCGCCACTGCAAAAGGGCATCTCAACGTCTATATGTCGACCGTCAAATGAAGGATAAAATTAAATAAAAATGGTTTGATCAAGGTCTACAGAAACTACATGTTTGGTGTCTTTGAGTGCTGCAATCCTATTTTCATGAACATTTCCTGGAGTGCAAACTCACAAAACTTAGAAAGAATACGGCGACGCGTGGCATAAGCTGATATGTGGAAAACTCATGCAACTGTGAATCCCATTCCGTCTGTCATGAATGAAGGAAGGCAGCAAGCCTTGAACTGCTGCGAAAGAATGTGGAATGATGACCACATAATGCACCTTCTTGTTTCCAGATTTCTTGCAAATTCAGCGACGAGAATGGAATTTTCCCTTTTGCCGGACTATCGAAGCCTTATATCCTAATATTCCATCATGTTACAAGCTATTTAGCGAAACTGTAAACTCCCCCAGAGATACGGCCTTCCTGCCACGTGGATTTTTGTGATTTTTCCAAGAATATGACATTCCATGATTTCGTTGATTTCTACAAAAATGTAATTTTCTGATTTTCAATTATACTTGATAATAATAACGATTTCTATTCTATTCTACTCAGGTTCAATGCTCTTCAAGCACTTTTTTTGGACTATGAATAATAACAGTGTAGATTTGTAGCTAGCACATTTACATGTAGGTCTGAATCAATCTAGTTTTGTCTCAAGACACATTTCACACTCATTCTCGACAGAGGCAATCATAACTCAAGGCAGTACCAATTACAGAGTACTGCTCTCCACTGTTTATTATGTGTTACAATCACCGAACAACTGAAAAACAACAGCGACGCGCACACAGAATGATTTGTGGAAGTGAACTGCTTATCAAACTGTCTTGGAATCATTGAGTGATAGAAGAATGAAAAAGTGCCCTCTCACTATTGGAGGCCCAACACTCTCGCACAATGAAGGATACTAGCATACATTACATGCACCAGTAGTACGAGCTTCAACAAAGTGAAAACAGAAACTCTTCTGTTGAAGAATGACGTCAATTTTCGGTGAAAGCAATACTCGATAGATTTTCTTATGTGTGATTTTGTGAACACAGTTTGTGGAGATTTTCACTGTAATAAAGCAAAGCGAAGCTAGCGATCTAAATATGATAATTTTCATATTGACAATTTTTCGTAATTATTATGTACTGCAAAAAGATCGGTCTCCAGGACATTACCATTTTATACATATGGAACCTGCCTTACTGCAACCTCTCTTATTGCAAAACCTGTCTTATTTCAATGAATTTTTGCAGTCCCTTCAAAGACTTTATCTTTCATATTGCAAAACAGTCTATCTGCAATAGGCGTGAGATAAAATAACAATTCCACTTTTGTCCTCCAGACAATGTAGGAAATGAATCCATAAATTACAGATGTAGGCCTTCTTTTCACATAGGCTTTATTTTTGAATCCTAATCATGAGCAACATACACATAAATGTGTAGATTTTATACGTCGCAGAAGCTTACTTTTTTCCTCACTTTGTATCATCTTACATCTTTCGGGAAAGTTATTGACAATCGGTAGTCTATTGTAGTTAGGCCTAGGCCTACTATACTTGGGTCGTTCATTACAGCTCATTATCAAGCTGTTTGGGGATAAAGGTAATTCAACACGCTTACTGAAAGGTTATCCTATGTCATAGTACTTCTGCGCCCGAGTAAGGCTAACGTTTTTCCTACATTGCGAAGAATTG
>CAJQUW010005933.1:0-125041 GCA_907163375.1 Prostheceraeus crozeri | reverse complement strand
ACCTTCCTAGACTTTTCTATCTATCTCTTTGACTGTTAAACAGCTATGTTAATATGTCCAACCACTTACACTTTTGACAAGACCGGTAGTAGCGAAAGCTTAAGAGAAGAGAAAATAAAATTTTAAGTAAAACAGCAGCAAGGCTTGTTTCTTTGATTTAATAAATAAAATATGAATTTCTCAAAAAACGACTGCGGATTTGTGGAATCAGAGCCTAGATCTGTGTTCAAGAGGGTGAAATTGGTTAAGTAGAAGCTGCTTCGAATAGAAACAATCACGTTGTATTAAAAAGTGCCTCCATTGGGTGGTCCCGCTAACTTCACACAGATGCATAAGCACGTTGCGATATTGCCGTTTTTAATTGCATTGTTGGGGAAAATGGAGCATACATATACATGTGCATGCATATTTGTGATAAGGGCAACCAACTGGATCCACGCAGTGACAAAATTAATTTGATTTACTGCACGTAGCAGCGAAACTAAGAAATTGGTTAAGCTAACTTATCAACGGAAATACTCTTATCTTTAAACTTGAATTTTTCAAAAGCATCACGCTGTAATAAATATGGCTCGGCTGGATGGTTTTGCCAACATCACACTCGTGCATTTATCCTGCATTTTTTTGTAGTAGAACGTTTGGGTACATCCTGTGTCTGCACACATTATCTTACTTGGTATTGATTCATACTCAACTCGATTGATGTCACGAGGATCTCACGTGACGTTTACGAAAAGTGCAGGAATTTCCGGTACTACGTTAGGTGCCGTCTATTTCTTCAAAAATCATTTCAGATAAGCTGCCATAGCAGACTATTTGAGTGGTAGTTAATAAATAAATCCGGTACAGTTTTCAATAGAGTTGGTTCTCATGAAAACTTCATCAGAAACATCAGAAGCACTTGAGCTATTTTATATAATAACTTTAAAGTGTAAAATATGAATCTCAATATCTAAAGAACACATCTGACATTCAGATATTCTATTTGTTAGTCGATCATCTAGTTGTTTATATGATCAAGTAACAATCATAAAATTATTACGAAAAATATCATCGAGATTATTATAGAGAAATATAGCATAATCGAGAAACTTCACTTAATTTTTAGAGATTTTCACATGTACATTGCTATAGAGGATTTTGGATAGTAAGCTGTGTTTTTAATTTGCTGCTACTAGCCTACGTAGGCTATTTAAATCAGGATCACTTAGACAATTAGATTACTGACAACAAGCAAAGTCAAAATGATAAGAATAAAATCATTAAGTAGAATATCATTGCTGCATGCGCAGCTTTAATCGCATTCGCTGATTAAACATGAAACTAATATGAGATGATAACAGAATTTTAGAGTTCTCATCAGGATTGTCGACCAATGAATGAAAATTTGAAAGGAAAACCAAATACTACTTTCGACGAGGCACTATTGAGTATTTAAGAGAACAGACAGAAATGCTGCTTCGACTTGGTGATGCCTTCATCTGGAGACGGAAATCGAATATCATGACGAAGAAGATAATGTTTGATTTTACTTGTTAACTCCGCGTGAACGAAAAGCTTCGCTTCCTATGTTCTTAAAACTTAAAGCAAAGTTTTCAAAAACGTAAATGCAATAAAATAAATACTTTAAGCAAAAATGTCATTAGTGCTTGAACATATTTAATCGTGTCCGTTTATTACGTGCAAAAGTAATGTGAGATGATGATAAGAGGGTTCTTTACAAGACTCCAAAGCGATGACTTAATTCACAAGCTTAGGCTCAATTTTCATTTTAAAAAAATATTCATAAGTAAAGTTATAGAACATAAAGATGTAAGCATAGTAATTTTAATTCTTCTTAAGCAGACATTTCTGTAAGGCCGTAGGGCACACAAGAAAGACTAGCATCCATAAGCAATGGATCATCGGTCGTTCGAATAATTTCTGTGACTACAGCGCTCGAAACGCTATCATCGCGTTGTCATAGCGTTCGTAGCTACAATAGCGTCACAAAATTATGTCGAGATAGAGCCTTTCATACAAACTCCCGTATATCCAAAATGCGGAATTATCTGGTGACAAGCATGTGATTAAAGGTTACACTGCGAGCGACTACACGAGCGCGAAATATGAGTTTAATCAAGAGTAGTGTAACCGAGTTTGCCACAGTTTTCTGCCAAACTGACATTACTTCCTCGATGTATGAATTGCATGCACAGAATTAGACAGGTCGTCTCTTCCTCTGTTTGACTAGAGCGGAAACATTTGAACATGTAACGTTAATGAAATGGCGCAATCTGCTGGCATAGTAGCATAGCAATCGAACAATGAGCAGCCAGTTCAACATGAAACACTCCAAACTGTGCGAAGTTCCAGTGACTGTTATCAACCATGGTGAGTCGGAACGTGCGGGTTTAACTTGAAAATTTCCCATAAGGTTTCTCATCGATTTTGGGGTAATTCGATGATGCTGAGTTCAAATCTGACATCAAAAAAATCTTTCAACAACATCTTTCTTTGCTATATACAAAAAAACAAAATGGCGGCCATCGAAAACGAAACCGATTAATTATTTGCAGCTAAAAAATTTCCCATGTGGTTTCTCAACAGTTTTGGGATAATTCGATAGTGCTGAGTTCAAATCTGGCATCAGAAAAAACTTTCATCGACGTCTTTTCTTGCTATATTCCTATTGCTACATGCATTTAGTTACAAAAAAGGCCGCACTTCATAATCGCTGATCAAATATTCAAATCATGAGATAATCTGTCCGGTAGAGGTATTGAGTGCAATTCTATTTTATACATTGATTCCGAATTTATTCATTAGGACATTCGTTTTATACTCATGCTTTCAAAACCTTTCTATTATTCGATAAAAACAAAGTTATTTTTCCAACAACACATTTATATGAGAAAAACAAATTTCAATCAAAATTATTTGTGACGTCCATTGTAAGCCAAAACGGGTCTGAGAAGTCGGCTTCTGTTATTTAATTTGTCACAGTCTTTCATTTTGTAATTTTGCCAGAAATCGTTGAAGTTCCTGTGAACGGATTCTGAGCTTTGTTCGCGGTACTTTCCCAGTCCTTCATGTTTTGAGAGGCAATATTCTCTCACGTGGTGAAAAATTGCGTGAATCTTAGGTGTCACCGTAATGCCGAGAGCGAGGTAGTCGTCACGGAACTCACGGATTTTGTCCTGAAAATTCTCCTCGAGCGTGAAAGAGAAACAGCTGGCCACGACACTATTCAAACTCCGAAATGCTTTAACAAACGGAAGACATCCAAGTGGACAGTTGGCCGCCAAAATATCAACTTTCCTAAGAAGTGACCGCGAGTCGTTACCTGTAAAGGTACCACCGCCGTGATAGCAGCAGGGGCTGACATGACAATCAATTGACCACTTCTGTGCTGCCTCAGGAAAACGCTCTTCCATGCGTCTGTACAGAGTTGGCACAGAACCAATCAACAGATGTAGTTCTGAGGGAGGCAGTCGATCGATGATGTATTCTGAATCGGAGCTTTCAGTTTTTGCAACAAGCGGTGGATGAATGACGTTGCCGAATGCTTTTGCATTCTGCTTGCTTTCTTTCACCAGATGCCATGTATTGCCAAAATGAGTCCATCAAAGAGTTGAAAGGTCGTCTTTCTCCAACACTTTCAAGGTTATCTTTTGAAACGTTACACCAAGAACAAGGATGCAGACAGCTATGACTCATTAGTCCAAGAATGAGATTGCAGATTCCAAGATCAGCTGCGATGTAAAAATTAATGTTCACAGTATTCAGACTAAGCGTAATCAAAATATTTTTCAAGTTTACGTACAATTCATCGATTTCAGGCACAATTGCGACGATGAAGAGACCTTTGACACTAGAAAACTTTGATAGATGATCTTGTCGGGCCACCATGGACAGGCAAAATTTCAAAAAAATTGCCACCAGAATCGATTCCGATCTTGACGATCACGTCATCAAGGTCAATGTCTCTTGCATTGCAAACGTCTACAATAAATTTTTCAATATCATTGCAAAACACTACAGGTCGAGATTGCCGTGGGTGCATGCTGTCGCTGCTACTGAATTCCATTGTTCGAGCTTCAAAGTTTTCATCGACTTGTACGTAGTTTTCAGATCCTTCTCGCTAAGTTTTTGTTTTGCATTACTTTCAACACAATTTCGACGTTTCGTTGCTGATCGAAGATGTTGGGCCATCTGTAGAGTTTCTCTATTGCTCATATTCAAGTCAGTCTGAATCGAATTTAGATCTTTAATTTGTATTATGCTCTCAGCATGGGAGGAATTGACATCAATGTCCATTGCACCGGAATGAGCAGTCAACAATTTGATGGACCCTTGATGATGCTTATTAAGTTTGTTGGCAATCACTGTTGCAGAAAATCTTTCTGGGTCTTCCGCTGATGATTTGAGCAACATGTTGTTGACATTTTAATATTTTCTTCTTACAGAACAGTCATGTGGCTTGCCTCTTCCAATCTCACCGGAACACTTTGTGCAGACTTTCACTCCTGTTTTTGTATTGTTGTTCAGATTCATCACAGGTCTTCCTGGCAATCTTTTGGTTGGTGGGGAGGATTGATTGTTCCCCGAGAAATATGACAAAAGGTACATTCGCACGGTTTCTCCTGGCTTTGACGTGTTCTGTAATTTGCGATTGACAATGTATCACGATTTTGCACTGCAAGTTCGATCGATGAGTCTCCAGTTCCTAGTTGCGTCAATTTCTTTCTACAGGAATCACAAAGGGAATGTGCCACCTTCTCTGTCAAAGTCACAAAACACATAGTCTAAGATCAATTGTTCAATCGACGAAGAAATATTTCTAAGGTTTTCTCCTTGCTCCAGCAGATCGCACAAAAACACAAAACACATAGTCTAATATCAATTGTTCAATCGACGAAGAAATGTTTCTAAGGTTTTCCCCTTGCTCCAGCAGATCGCACAACTGTTTTCACTACATCTTCGTGAGTACGAAACTTATTCGGCATTCACGTCACGATAGATTTCTTCAATGAATGATATCGTCATGATGCAGATAGGCATATACGACACCGGCCTGCAGCACGCACATAGCAATCGATTCAATGAAATCACGCGCCCACTATTTTGATTGTTGAAGATCACATGACGCGTTGATTCAAAAGAACATAGATATCTTCCTTTATCGTCATCTCTATCTATTGTCATCTAATACATATAGGTAAATAGAAAGATAAGAATTGATCTATATCAGTGCTATCGATGTCAATCAAGAAAATCAGGATTTGAATATTTGATCAGCAATTATGAAGTGCGGCCTTTTTTGTAACTAAATGCATGTAGCAATAGGACTATAGCAAGAAAAGACGTCGATGAAAGTTTTTTCTGATGCCAGATTTGAACTCAGCACTATCGAATTACCCCGAAACCGTTGAGAAACCACATGGGAAATTTTTTAGCTGCAAATAATTAATCGGTTTCGTTTTCGATGGCCGCCATTTTGTTTTTTTGTATATAGCAAAGAAAGATGTTGTTGAAAGATTTTTTTGATGTCAGATTTGAACTCAGCATCATCGAATTATCCCAAAACTGTTGAGAAACCACATGGGACTTTTTCTAGCTACGAAAAATTGATCGGTTTCGTTTTCGACGGCCGCTATTTTGTTTCTTTGCACATAGTAAAAAAAGACGTCGTTGAAAGATTTTTTTGATGTCAGATTTGAACTCAGCACCATCGAATTACCCCAAAACCGCTGAGAAACCTTATGGGAAATTTTCAAGTTAAACCCGCACGTTCCGACTCACCGTGCAACAGTATCTCACAGTAAAGAGACACAGTCGACGTCAAGTTCTACAAAGAAGTATGTGAACGTTTTCTCGTGCACCTGCTTACTTTTTAATAATGATCGCAGGACCCAACATTATCGAGAATGCTTTTGCGCAATGATCTGAATTCATCAAATCTGAAGGAATCGTTGCGTCGGAGCATTTGAAGGAATTCACAGCAATCCGGAAGCGACGCAATACTATTTTTCCTATCTGTCCCTGCCTGCCTACCTGCCTATGACTCGTGCCTGTGAGGCGTTGAGGCCGCTGTTGACACCATTCGTCTCCAAGATGGTCGATCCACGGTCAACTCCGATGCGTCATCCATGGAGATGCCGAGTTGATTGAGATCTTCGACCATCCATCGTGTGTGTGGGCGCCCTCGAGGTCTTCTCCATCCAGAGGCTGTCGGATTGAAATCGAGCACACGTTTCGTTGGCAGTTCACTAGGCATGCGGAGCATGTGCCCCAGGCAACGCATGCGCCGTTGAGCTAGAAGGCGTGGTAACGGCGGTTGGAGTGTGCGTCTGCGCACTTCGTCGTTGGTGATACGCTCTTGCCATCTGATGTTGAGTATTCGGCGTTGGCATCGGTTGTCAAAGCCCATAGTCCATCTACCTTGCGTTGCGGAAAGAGGCCAGGTTTCGGAGCCATAAAGCAAAACCGAAAGAACACTCGCGTTATATATTCTCATTTTGGTCAGGTTGCTGATATTCCGATGTCTCCAAAGAGGTCTCCAAAGTCTTCTGAGCACATCATTTGCTAGAGCTCTTCTTCGAGCCAGTTCTTCGTCAATACCACCTCGCCTGCTAATATTCGACCCCGGATAGATGAAGTTTGGGACAACTTCCACTATGTGATTGTTGACCACTATGGACTGTGGGGTGTGCTCTCACTTATCATCATGAACTTTGTCTTAGAGTAGTTGACTTGGAGCCCCAATTTCGAAGCTTCATTGACATAGATGTTGATGGCTTGAATGAGGGAATCCATATCAGGAGCGAAACGAGCAGTGTCATCTGCAAATTCGAGATCCGATAGTCGCTCCCTGGATCTGGTCGTCAACTTTCTTCATTAGGTAATCAATAAGGCAATTAAACAATTCTGGTGCAGCTGTGCAACCTTGTCTTTCGCCACTTTCAGTTTGGAACCAAGTTGAATCTTCCCCATTGACCCTAACGCAGCTATGGGAGTCTGAATGCAGGAGTTGTAGAAGCCGAATGATCTTTTCGGGTACACTGATTGAGCGAAGAATCAGCCAGATTGCATTTCTATCAGCAGAATCAAACGCAGCCTTAAGATCCATAAATGCGATGCACAGATTTCTTCCACGACGATACTCGTGCGCCTTTTCGATCAGCAGTCGTACACTCGCCATTTGATCACTCGTACCACGTCCAGGCATAAAGCCAGCTTGTTGGGGACGGCGATGATGATGCATGGCTACCTTTGCACGGTTGATTAGGATGCTGGTGAACAGCTTCCGTGGTACTGACAGAAGAGTGATGCCACGATAGTTAGAGCATACTCGAGCGTCGCCTTTTCTCTTCCAGAATGGGAGGATCACACCCTTCTTCCAATCTTCCGGAATGGATTCATTTTCCCACACAGCGTTGAAGACGTCAGTGAGCCATCGAATCATGCAGTCGTTGCTTGAGGATTTCTGCTGTGATATTGCATGTACCGGGTGCTCTTTTGTTGTGAAGCCGTTTCAGTTGCAACTTTACTTTTGATGTGGAAATGCAATCTGTGTTGCACCTTGGGGAAGGTAAGGGATTGTCAACCGCGTTGAGCAGTGTCAAATCGGTCTGTCTGGACGTACGATTGAGAAGATCGCTGAAGTGCTCTTTCCATTGGTTGAGGCACTCTTCTTTGCTTGTAAGGACTTCTCCATGCCTGTTCTTAATCTGTGTGATTTTAGTCGTCGGTTCATCGCGAAGGTCACGGAGTAGTCGATAGACCGCGGCAGTGTCATTTCTGGCCAAAGCGGTCTCGAGAGCGTCTGCCTTCTCACTCCAGTATCTTTCCTTGTCCTCTTACAATGACAAATTCCTGAGTCGATTGAGCCGACGATACTCTTGGATGTTCCTATCGAGTTTGACATTTCGCCTCTTTTCAAGTAGGTCGAGAGATTCCGGTGAGATTCAAGGGCGTCGCGGTCGTGCTCTTTCTTTACGAAGAATAGTGGCTGCTGCGTTTTGAATCTCCGACTTAAACGTTTCCGAATTTTCGTGATCGAGGTTAGCAAGAACAATATAACGATTTGCTATTTCAATCGAGAAGTTCTCAGCAATCTCAGGATCCTTAAGCTTTGTTGCGTCGAATCTGATATCACGCCTCTTCATTTGGCCTGCTTTGAGTCGCACACGCATCGTCATGACAAGCAGTCGGTGATCAATGTTTCCCAAGTGTACTCCTCTAAACACTTTATAGTTTGTAACTGAACTGCGCCATCGTCGTGAGACGGCAATGTGATCAATGACTTTTTTGGTATGTCCGTCGTTGCTATACCAAGTCCAGTGATGGATTCTGCGTCTGGGGAACCACGAATCTGCTATACAAAGACCATTTGTTTGGCACATGTCGAGGAATCTTGAGCCGTTGTCGTTTGTTGTCTGGTCAATATGCACATTGCCTACTGTTCCTGGCCAGGTTGTCCGCGCGTCTTCACGGATGGTGGCATTCACATCAGTAAGAAGGATACAAATATCATGCGGGGGCACTGTGACTGATATCGCTTCGAGTTGATTGTAGTATTCTTCTTTAACGTCGTCATCGGCAACTTCAGTTGGTGCATAGGCAACGATGACCGACATCTTGCCAAACCGATGCCTGAAACGCGCCATGAGAATTCTATCACTAACTGGCTGCCAGCCAAGAAGGCATTGCGGACTTGGGAGGATAGAGCAAGGGCCACTCCCCGACGACCATGCGACTCATGGCCAGACCACAACAGCGTATAGCCGTCTACCAAGGTTTCTCCGCTACCAGTCAGTCGCGTTTCACACAATCCTGTCATAGTGATGCTGTACCTTCTCATTTCTCTCATTAAAAGTTCGGTGGCTCCAAGCTGACGAAGAGTTAATACGTTCCAAGTTCCTATTTTGATTTCTGTCCGAGCATCCAAAAAGCGTAATCCGTTGTCGGTCCTGAGTCCATTACCATTGTAGACATTTCGGGTGTATCTGTTTGCGGCATTCGTAACTGTGGTTAGTTCGCCTGGCTGGGTAGTTGGCCCCGCGCAGACTAGATGACATGGTCAGGTGACCTTAGACGTGTCATCACGCCGGGTGCTATTTACCCATAGCTGGGAACGGCAATTTGACTTCGGAGTTAGCCTTCTCCTAGATGGACTGTCTTCACTGACTGACGAACTCCATCTATCCGAGCAAGAGTTATTTTAGGCTGGCGCCCTTCACTCGCCAGTGAGCCGCTGTTGTTGGCGTTACCCAGGGGGGACCACGAGGAGGTAACAAGTCGGCTGATGACTCGAGCACATGTGACCATTTCAGAGGGCTGAAGGCGCTACCCTACAGTGCAGCCACGCTCAACCAAGGTCTTTCCCCCCCCCCATTTTTTTCCTATCTGTGCAAGTGATTAAACATTTCTTTTTGCCCACTTAGTAAGTTCCTGCATGTGCCATCGTCTTGAATCAGTTTGCACTTCTAGCAGAGTGATGCGCTTAGACAATCTAATTCTGTGATTGCTCTGATGGAGAGGATGGAATTCTATGACATGAAATGGTCAACTAGAGCACGCCTTTAAGCGTTTTCTCTTTAGTATCGCAATCCACGAAAACTTTTCTGCTCTTTGAACTTCAAGAAAGTTTCTTTTCCAAGAACTTTACTGTTTCAGCAGATCAGACGGATCTCCTAGTATCTGAAATGTTCATCTTACCGTTATGCTTTAGGGATCAAAGTTATATGACCTCTTTGTTTGAAACTCATTCAGTTTTGGATCTAATTGCTGGATTGTTAAGGTATAGTTTCTTCAATTATATAGAAATCGGTTCAATGTGCTGCATCACACTTGCAAAGAAATCGCACTTGTAAGTCTCACAACTGTGGGTACAAGTGAATTGGAACACGCTGGGCTGTGACTTCTTACAACCGTTGCTGTGCGACAACTTTTCGTGCAACTCATACTTGCTTCGAGGATCTCAAACGATGTCTCAGAAAGTGGTTAAAATTCAGCAGTTAAAGCAAGTGAAGCTGTGTCCACCGCACTGACATGAGGACGTGATGCAAGTGATGTCTACCACATTTAACGCATGTGCATGCCCGTTGTGTAGCAATCTGAAATAGCATGCATGACAAGCAGCTGCGATTCAGAATTGTTTTCAACGAAGCCTGCGATATCAACGACATTGGTGCACTGTGATCCATTTTGCTCCGAATTTGCGATTGTTGAATGTTAATCACGCCAGCTTTTCGTGAAAGTTCCTTATGTCTTCCTTTATTTGATGCGTGTCATTGCTCAACTCGATCGGAGAAGGATATCTTCAAGCAATCACAAAGAGATTCTTTAAATCGCACCTTTTTTCTCAGTGTGTCACTAATAAAATTATTAACCTGAAGTTTGTTTTCGGAGATGTTCAGAATAACCGATTGCGTAGTGTGTTCGTTATTTTGGTTTAGTTGGTATCCTCGACATATCATACTTTAGTCTTATTAACATCTCCTTGTGCTTAGTGGATGATGTCTATCGAGGATGGTCTTCAACTGTTTGGCGCATATCGTTGGTGTCACTGCTTGCCTTCTGCATGGCCTTGCGAGTATACCCGTTCTAAACCACAGGTATGGGAAGAGCTTTCATCACTTCATGCAGGCAGGGCGGCGAAAGGCATTAAAATTATGCCTCATTTAGAACAAATGCAGCGACGTTCTCCTATGCCTCACATTTCTGTATTGGAGGGCATTGAACATTTATCTCATTCTGCTTTCAAAATCCAAGAAATAGTACAAATTGGCCTCATGTTGTGGTTTCCGTACAGCACGAGAGGAGACGTTTTCTTGTATTTTGGGCTGTAGTGCTATTCTATAGCATCTCGATTTGATTAGTCTGGTTGTGTTTGTCTTTCGAAATTTGACAGAGTCGAGGACTGAGGTGTTGGCAGTTTGTGGATGAAGTTGCATTCTCCATATTCTTTCAGTAGCATGCATGTTTATGACTGTTAGATAGCCTATGATTATTATGTAAAAACAAAACTGTTTTCACTTCCATGCACTTCTAATGTTTTCACTTCCATGCACGTGCTTATATTACATGCTTATATTAAATTTTGAATTTATTAAATTTAGAGTATGTGAACATCGAACTTGGAGTGAGGCAAGGGTGCATCATGTCACCAGATCTGTTCTCCTTTTACATGGAAATGATGATGCGCCACATCAAAGATCTGAAAGACTTCATCACTGGCGGGGTGAACATCAATAACCAGAGATACACCGATGACACTGTACTCATCGACGACACAGAAGAGAAGCTGCAGAACATGATGAACAAGACGGTTGGGGAAAGTGAAATGAAACGGCTCACCATCAACAGAAATAAATCTTTCGTTGTGGTTGATTTTCTCCAAGAAGCCTGTCACGTGCCCTGCGATATCATAGTAGAGGGAGATGCACTGGAACAGGTCGGCCAATTCCAGTATTTGGGCAGCATGGTAGCATCGACAGGAAAGTGTGACAAAGATATCCGCAGGCGCATTGGAATTGCAAAGACGACTTACAACAAGATGAAAAGCGTTCTGACCTCTCGCTCGATCAGCATTGCAACGACTCTTGAAGTGCTACGTGTGGTCGGTTCTCCTATATGGCTGTGAGTGCTCGACCATCAGTCAAACGATGCAGGATCGCCTGAAGGCGACGGAAATGTGGTTTCTGCGAGAATGATGCGCATACCATGGACGAAGATGCGGAACGACACAGTGCTGCAGCGGGCTGGAACAACGAGACAATTGATGTGAACCGTCGTCACAAGGCAGGTTCGATTTCTCGGCCACATGCTCCGTAAGAAGCAACTGGAACATCTGGTTCTTACCGGGAAGATAGAGGGGCGAAGAGCTCATGGTCGACAGCGTATGACTTATCTTGGATGGCTGTCACGTGTCATGGACAGCACGGCGCTCGACATCATCCGGAAGTGCATGAAGAGACAAGAACATTTGATTGTCGCCGACGTCAGACTCCGACAAGGCACCTCTATTGATTGACTAATACATGACTTCTCAAAGATAAGGCTTCACCAGGAACTTTGCCGAATATAAGGGAAGCACTGTGAGAAAGTACGCAGATCATGAAGAGGTGGTTCTTCCCGTGCTCAGATTCAAGTGTCGGAAATGAGAAATAAAATTTCAAAGCAAGTACTCAGCCTTTAGTCAAATGCCAAATCGTTTGTTCTAGCATAAAGAACTACCAAAAGAAGACTCTTCAAAACTAATGAATAAGTGCAACAGTGTGCAACTTAACGTTCTGTAATCATTATTACTATTTCTTTACCCTACTATTTTCCTCTCTAGTAGTAGTAGTAGTATGCTTGCTTTGCATTTTTGACCTTTTAATTACGGTATTGAGTCTTTAATGATTTATTGATTATCAGTGGAAATATGTTTTGATCTTCTTTGCTTTTTGACTTTACCCGGTATATGCATGATTAAGGGGAGCAACCGAAAGCTAGCACGACAGTAATCAATATTTGGTCCCGTTGAAATTGATATTTCTTGCTCATTTCTGGAGTACGCATTGTTCTGAAAGACGTCGGAATGAGAATAGATCCTAAATCTTCTACATCCATTGGTGATGTACTTGTAAGGTAATGTCCACAGAAGGCTTAATTTTTCGGTGTTGTCTACCACATTCCCTCCTCAGTATTTTGCTGTAGCTGGTCATATGTTGGCGAGTCAAGTCGCATATTGAACGGAAGGATGAAAGAGCTTCAAAGAGCAATTCGGGAGTTCGACGTCGCCAGACCTGAATTTGCCCTCCATGATTTTGAAAACGACCACACGTTGAAAAAGTAAGGGTGGCCGACAAAGGTCAGAGCGGAGGAGGGTACTCAAACAAGCCATTTGTACCAAGTATTACAACTCCTTCAGCACTACCAGCCTCAGTGTCCGCTGGTGTCTGACTAACTTGTGAACTCTGTGCTTCGAAGCTGTGCTGTTTTCCCTCAACCGTGATGTTTTTGCCTTTTTCATTACTTACTTTCAATCACGATATCAGTATTTATATCTTAACTTACTTTCTCTGTTTGTGTCAGAAGTATGACGCTTACATTCTTTGTGTCTTGTCTGCTGAGTTGTATTTCACGCTCACGGCGTGATATAATAGCTCTCTCAGCACATCTGACGATGGCCGCGTGCAGTGCTTGAACGGCCTCGGGTCCAAAAGGGAGTAGAGATTTCTATTAATTTTGGACTTATTCCTTTTGTTTGACAGATGACTTACTCGAAAATGTAGGTTCAATCCAACTTCCTTTATTTCCTCTGATTACTTTTTTCATAAAATTATGCTTCGTTATTTAATTGTCCGACTTCTTGTTGTCTGTTGAGAGAATTGGTCTGTCAACGGTCTGTCCGGGTACGTGGAGAACCACATCATGCATTCTTGTTGTCTGTGCATAATTCCTCACTTCGCTTTCAAGACATTTCTCTCTCAAAAAAACTCCTCAGAGCTTTCATGTGCCTTTCTAATCGCAAGACAAAATCATTATCGGAATGAAACATCAGTCAACACTATTATGTTTCGGATCGGAATGTCATCCCAGATGCACTCTCCGTGCCACAGACAATATAAACACATCACCTCTTATTTAGCTGTATTTCCCGGCGACAATGGATTTATTCTTCGTATTGAATTGTGAAATTCATCAATCTCGGGATCAAACAAGCTCACCTCATCCTTGTCTTCGATGCCAGTATCATCCATACTGTCATCAGCTGGGCTGGCGCCGCTCACAATCGTTCCGACATCTTAATTCGAGTTGGCGCCCGTCATACAAGTGTTCATCAGAGACAATGAAACGCAAGTTGTTGTTCTTGTTTCTCAGCCGAGATGTGTTGAAACAAGGCGCACGCGATGCAAAGCTTTGTCTAACTTTCCGTCAATGAAGGTTTGAGATGGTGAACGAGGCGAAATCGGGCACGGAATTTGCAATGGCAACTTTTTATCTCAATTTCAGCAATTATGCCAACAGTTAACGTTAATAACTTTCTATTCTTCTCTTTCCCAAAAATATTTCACGATACGACTATCTTGCTCTTGCCTCGCCCTCCCAACTCGTGTAGATGCTGTGCATTGCAGATTTTTTTCTTCCCATTTCTAACTACCCCTTTGCGTTCTATCCACTCGGGAGCTATTGATCTACGACAAGGAGCTCAAGAAGTTAGTGAGATAACAGGGAGGTATGTTAGGTTATACATTTTCCAGTGGATCTAAATGATACGCCATTATCATCATTCGTCATTCAATTGGATACTTATAACGTTCTTGCGACGGTGAGGCGACAACATGTCACAAATGCTGTGAAAGTTGGTTGCTTGACCTTGTTTCCTTGGTTGTTTTCATTGCCATTGAACTTTACACATTCAGTAAGAATTCACGGTGGGGTTGAAGTGTGATTTGAGCGAAAGCCGTTTACCACATCTGATTCTTTCAGGGTCATCTTTCCTCATGCCCTTAACATGAATTTAAGATGAATTTTAAAAATCGTAGGGCTCTTTCAGAGAAAATTCAAAAAATTTAAAACGGCGTCTATTCAGCATCAAAAATTAATAAGTACCACACTTCATAATATGTAGAGGAAGTTTGACAGTTAAATGGCTCATAAAACAATTTGACACATCAATACAAGATGTAAACATCAACTCAATTGTACAAGAATCCAGATTCGAAATGGCCATACATCGAGGTATTAAATCTTGCTGACTTGACAGTGGTTGCTTATCGCCTAAGCCATCGAATAAAAACTTCGGTAGTAGAAATAAAGATGATATATTGAATAGAGTGTATGGATATACTCTGACGGAATTACCGTAAAATAAGAATATTGGCATATAGAAGAATCTTTACGTCAGCACAAAATACAAAGAATGTTCTTCGTTCACTTGGTTCTATTCATTTATTGAAACTTGGGCTTTTACCAAAGTTTTGGCCTAAAGCGTGTATTGGGCATATATTCAATGCAAGTTTTTTTGTCCAATCTTGAGTCAGCTATGATATCAGCCAGAATTTTTCAAGTCAAAGGATAATAGATGAAGCACTTTTGAGTAGTAATTTTTGAAAGAGATAAGAACGAGCACTTTCCCAATGTTCTATGGGGCATTCTCAAGGGTCCAGATAAAAATTAGCGACTGGATTATGAATTGATTACAAAATTTGAAAATCATAGAGTGGATGCTTGGCTAAAGGGACTAAAGAAAATCTTATATTTGCATAGCTAACGCAAATTTTAAAAAATAGGACATCTGGTAAATTGTACTACATAGACTAAAGGTAAAGAAAAGGCAAACTAAGAGCTGATCACAAAAAACGGATCACCTTTTGAATCGATTCTCATGCCTTTCAATCGCATCGCACAACAACGTGCCATGCATCACTCGAGAGCTTGCACTCTCAACTTTAAAATGATCCAGGATAAACTTGTATCCGTTGTTGTATTTGCTGAGCAGTGCTTAAAATATGAATATCTCTTAATTTGCAAATCGCTATTTTTCATAGTCATAGCATGTGAGTATGATAATGAATCATGCACGGGGAGATCGAATATGTAAGTTATGTTCAATAAGTTCAATAGTTTTTTTCAAACTTCTTCAATATTTTTTTCCATTTCCTCAAAAAGTACACAAACAGTGAAGGTTAACACAATCGGCAGTCGCTATGAAAGAACAAAGGCAAGCATTTACTAATTGTCTTCTTTTGAAGCTTTGTTCTTACAATGTGTTTCACTTTTACGGAAAATAGAAAAAATACTGAAGAAGTTTGAAAAAGAACTATTTAACTTGCATATTCGTACTCCTCACGTCGCAAGGATTCTGATGATACCAAACATGAATATTTTTGATGGAACAATGAGAGCATAACATTTTCAACCAAAAAGGTCATTACATTTTCACAAAAAAATTGTGATAACTTCACGATATCACTAATTTTTTCATTAGTTCACCAATTTTGATGATCAGCATGTGAAAAGAGACCTCAGAAAATGCTTGTTCTCCCCGTGCATGATTCATTATCATACTCACATGTATTCACTTTGAAAAATAACGATTTGTAAATTGAGAAATTTTCATATTTTAGGCACTGCTTAGCAAATGCAACAACGGATACAAGTCCGTCTCATTTTAAAGTTGAGAGTGCAAGCTCTCGAATGATATGGCACGTTGTTATGCGATGCCATTGGAAGGCATGAGAATCGATTGAACGCTAGCCAAATTTAGGTGATCTCTATAATTATCAAGCAACCGCGAAATCGCAGAATCTTACCGTCCATTCAGATTAGGATGAAGTTTCTGAATGAATAGTATATCATAGATTCTTTGATCGTCTTTCGTGCATTTCTTCAAGAAATTAAGAAGAAATGGACGCCATTTCAAATTTTTTTAAATGTTCTATGAAGGGGCCTACGATTTTTAAAATTCATCCTAAATTCATGGTTAGGGCATAAGGAAAGACACCATGAAAGAAGAAGATGGTAGACGACTTCTAACTATATCATACTTGAACCCCACTGTGGCCTGAGGTGTGAAATTTCCATGATGTCGCTTTACCGATGACATGTGAATATATTTAAAATTAAAAATCATTATGATTGTTAAATGTTCAATAAATAAAATATATTAACAATGTTTAACATATATAATTTAAGATATGTATAATAAAAAAATTTTTTGTTAGCTTATTGTGCGTTAAATTATACTGCATCAATCTCAAATGTCTTCAATACACATAATGTATAATATGAATATGTGAAATTAGAGTTGGGATTTTCTATTATTTGAAAAAAAATCCCTCTTAAAGGTGATAAAAAACCATTTTTTTATTTTTATTTTTCAATTTTAAATTCAATTCTCTGACATGATTTTTTTCTTTTTTCAGGATCTTTTTTTTCATTTGTTCTTCTGATTTATGATGTGTGTTCATCACAACGTAAAAACAAACTCAACGACGATCACAAACTAGACAGAATTATGATCACAGGATTATTAGATTTAAATGTCTGGTTCATTGCCTAGATTAAAATGTGTTGTGCAGTGATCAAAAACTAAAACAGAACAACTTATTTGTATTCACTGAACTTCATAAATGAAGACAAGATTTGGAAAAATTATTTTTGAAAACTTTCCTGCGTCACAATAATATCTGTGATAATATTTTCTGAAGCGTGATTCGAACTCATCGAACATTACGGCATTCCCTTCATCATCACTTCAACAACTCACTTCGAAAGAACCAGCCCTCCTCCAGCCTTTGATGAAATCTTTACTTTCTTTACTTTACTCGTACGTAGTGAAATTTTCGAATCTCTCGATATAGAGTAGCTATATGCGATCGTCTGTCTTCATTGCATTCAACTTCTTAGCCATAGATCATTAGTGTTTAAGCAGGGGTCTTAGTCCAAATACACACACCATCTATCTCGATTTGCTGCAGATTCGCAACATCTGGTGAAGCACCTTACTTTATTAGGAATCTTTGTAAGCCGTGTACGCCACGAACTTATTCCAAATATTTTCGTTATCGGACGATTTTCCGCCTCAACGCATTCTTCGAATTCGACTTTCCTCCTTTCAGTTGTGCCCGTCGCGAAAAATCGAAGCACTTTTTTCCTCTGGTTTTCGCAACAATTCTGAGTTTTCTGCCTGTTCTGCGGATCTTAAGTCAAAATCTTAAGCTTCCTTTTTAGATTTCTTCACTTGAAGTCGAACGACTGTTTGATTTTTTCTTTGTGACGATGTTGACGATGCTAGATAGATGGTATGCCTGGAGCACTAGAAATAGAAGGAGTACCTTAGTAGGGGTGTGGACAGTTCGGAGGACGCGGAGTCAATGTCAGGGAGGAATAGAGGAGGTTTCGAGATGAGAGGTTTTCGAGGAGGGGTTGGGGCGTGGGTTGAGGAGGGGATGACGATTTGGGGGACCTATTTGAGGTAATGAACGCACCCTTAGGGACAATCCTCAAAAATCGAGAAAATTAGAAGAGCCAGACTCGGCGGCGAGTTTTTAAGGGTCCTTCACGAAATTTAAAATCTAATGAAAAAGTATTTAGTTCTTTATCACCCCCAGTTTTTTGCATTTTTCGGTGTTTAGGAATTTAGAAAACCTGAATGCGATGAAACCGATGATGTAGTCTCAGATATACTTTCTTTTTTTTTTAATATTGCAGCTAAACTAACAGACAACCACAGACACGACATACGAATAACGTGTAGAAGTAGAATTAAAGTGATTCACAGTATTCATTTACATTATTACAATAAACAGTGATGATAGTATTTAGTCGCTAACGAATTGAAGGAAGAAAGTGGAATGAGTGAATGAATGGGATGAATATAACATCAACAAATTCTTCTACAATTTCTCACATCTGACTGATCATTGACTGATTATCTAAATTCCAACATTGTTACCAAGTTGGTCGCTGACCACGTATTATCTAGGCTCTGGGTCGGCTGACAATCGAGGAAGGAAGTGTAAACAAACAGTAGTCAGTGAAGGAGCCCGCCTGCGGTGCAGAATTATCTGAGTGTCGCCTCTCGTTATTTGCGCTCTCTGCTTTACCGAGACAATAAATATTCCATGGAGCGTATGGGGTCATCAATAATTATTATCCCTATGATACGAAAAAACGAATGTCATGTTTTTCGAATGGCAATGTTTTTTGTTTTCTTCGAACAAACGTCGAAACAGGAGGCATCCTATGAATCGGCTTGAAAGGTAGTGAAGTAAACGTTGTTTACGACACGGAAACTTGTGCAGTCGATCTTGTCAAACCCGCCCAATCTTGTCGGGCAACACTTGAATAATGAAGTCAAATAGTAAACGTTTCTGCCACGGCAGTGCGAGCGTCAACACTGCTTGTTTCTGGACACATAATTGTCGTTTTGAGAAATTGTAGCAACATTGGATGGCGTGTGCGAACCAGCTCCTTTAAAGCGAGGTTTTCTGGTTGATGCAATCGAATGATGTGCAGGTCATCTTGTGACGTGTGACTGCCCTTGCCAGTGTTACAGTTCTTGCTCTCCCATTATTTTATTTTCCGATCGGAAAATGTAATTTTGATGAGACCCCATGTTTTGAAAGTAAATTACCTAGATAGCTTGTCGATATTCTCTTACCTATCCGTGAGGCGGTCTGCAATCATGCGAAGCATTAATTATGCCATGAGAAACCAGATGATTCATAGATTAAATTGGCATATACGTTTTGGCCACTGGTCCTCACGAAAAACTTGAAAGTTATTTCCGATGCAGAGTTTCAACAAAGAGACGACAGAAATTTTTGATGAAGTTTGGCTGACAGTGTGAATTTCCCGACATCTGTTTTCATGAAGCAAAGATTTTATGATTCTATAAATAAACAAATAATTAATGACACTTCTGAAAGTTAAGTTTTTTATCAATATTTTAATATAAGTTGATTTCAATTACAATTAGTTAGAATTTAAGTTTGCTGTCCTAATTTCAGTATACTTGTGAATGAAATCATCAAATTTCAGCAAGTATCAATCTTTTTTTGATGAAATTATGAGATAAATTACAAAGTTCCCCTAATAAGCTTTCCATGCATGGAAGTTAATCTGTCAGGTGGGAGGCCAAAAGCCAGTATGATAGATTCCTATCAGCAGAAAAATTCTGCTACGAAGCATAATTTTTGAGACTGTCACACTTGTGACATACAATTCATGGAATGCCATAGGTGTCTGTAACCTGCAAAAAGAACCTTAAATTATTCGCAATTTATGCTTTGTATTGTCATGTGTATCATGACAAAACACAACCAAATTCAATAAGTAACAGGGAACGGTGCTTCAACAATTTGTCGAATTTATAGCTTGAAAAACTTTCAACTTTAAAATAACTTGATGCACGGTTGTTGAATCGTCACAAAATTAATTGAAAAAGTTACTAGAGAACAAAGTCTAAATTTGAAGTGTACCATAAATCATTCAAATGCATACTTTGAAAATTACCGCGTATCATGACAAACCATTGAAAATTGCCAAAGTTAATGTATTTTATGACAATTTCAAAAGCCATTTTTTTCTCGGTAGAAACGAATCCATCACAGAGCCTCAACATAACCACGCTATTGACCCCATATGGTCTCAAAAAAGCACAACTTAAAATGAGACTAAATTAAATTCGATCATGGAGAATTCAGATGAGAGTCCGATAAACAATTATCGATAGCATCGATTCCAACATTTCTGCTGGTGTCATTCATGATACAGTATTATGAAAATTATTTGATCTGCAGTTAATTTTGCTTTATTAATATGTTTGTGCGACTGGAAGAGAGAGAGGATCTGGTAGGCACCATGCTGGTCTACCGGACAGCAACAACGCTACCAAATGAAAAGAAATAGAACATTTGGTAGCAAGCATTTCATCGGTTTGGTAGCGTACATTCAGGGATATGTAGAGGTTAGGAGATTGATAACTCCTTCCACGCTGAACTGAGTCACTGGCAAATGGAGGGTTACCATTCAAATTATGATATTTAGGCCTATCGACTCAACTGATATCTTTCGTTAACTAATGTTCGTTTTATGAATCACATGTCGATGACATCATCTCCGTGCGAGTAGGAGTGTGTGGGCACTGGCAGCCATGACAAGCATTAAACAAGCATTAGTAGTCGATCGCTTGTTTTCCCTACAGTCTACACATGATGTATTGGCAAACTAGCCATGCACAGCCTCCATCAGTCTACGATGTGCGATGATTAGCTGCTGCTGTGTTCCGCAGTGCCGTATTGGTTACAAACCACACAAGTGTAACCATTCGACCGAGGTTCAAAACCAGCGGCCACAGCTTTTTCGTTTTCCAAGCGACGAACGACAATGACAGGCCTGGCTGAATGCAATACCCCGACAAAATCGAGTTATCACCGATTCTACTCGAGTGTGCGCAAAACAGTTTTATAGTAAGGATAGCACATTTACGTTAGCAGATGAGCGTCAAAAGCGAAAGGAGGCAAGGAGGAGTGACCTGACATCTGCGAGATTGAGACCAGGCTCGATCCTAAGAATCTTTATCTTTCCTACCTTACCACAATATTTGACAAAACCTCTTGAATGTACACGCCCAACATCTTCTTCTTCGTCATCAGCCCGAATAGAATTAGCATGCTATGACATTTAGGTATGGTCTGTTTTTGGAGTGTCAGCAACAAGCCTAATTTTCTTGGTTCACCATGCAAAGCTCATGTAATATAATAAATTTAAATAATAATATGATATGCAACATGCAAATATGCGGTATGCTTGCTGTGCGTACAAATCAAAGAGATGTATTTCTGACAGCTATTATGCAAGACTTTTTTGCTTTCAGATGCTAGCTTCAGTGAATGCGAAATGAAATGGTATTCCAGCAGAATTAGATTGTTTAACCGCATCACTTTTATAGAAGTGCAAACTGATTCAAAACGATCGCACATGCAGGAACTTACTAAGTGAGCAAAAAAGAAATTTTTAATAACTTGCAGAGATAGGAAAAATACTCGCGCGTCGCTTCCGAATTGCTGTGAATTCCTTCAAAATGCTCCGATCGCCACGATTTCTTCAGATTCGAAGAATTCAGATCATTGCGCAAAAGCATTCTCGATAATGTTGGGCCCTCCGATCATTATTAAAAAAGTTAGCAGGCGCAAAAAAAGCGTTCACAACCGATTGATAGCAGCCGCTGAAACTTCGTACAATCTGGCGTGTTTAATGTTGAGCTGCCTGCTCATTGTTCGATTACTATGGTATTATCTCAGCAGATTGTGTTCCAGTTTCATTAGCGTTACATGTTCCAATGTTTCCTTTCTAGCCAAACAGAAGAAGAGACGACTTGTCTAATTCTGTGGGTGGGTATTCCAGCAGCTTAATATGGAGTAACTTCTTGGTCTCAGTCATTCACTTCACAAACCAAATCTTGTACAGGTGAACTAAACTCAGCCATATTTCTTCATTTCAGAGTTTATGCACACTGAATGACGTCGATCACCACAAGCGCTTGCAAATTACCGTCCTCAGTCCTGAAATTAGTGCTCTGTGGTGGAGAAGTTTCTGCAGTGATGACTGAAAAGGACTTTATGTTTTAACATTTCTATATGTATCGTGTACTTCCCTTGTTCGACCTCATGCATTGTCTGTAGAAAAAATCGATTAACTTGTGAGGATAATACTATTTAGGACAGGAAGAGGGTTGTAAAAGAGGTGATACAAAATTTTATTCCTCATCGCCTTTGATGTCGTAAAAAATGTCAGCGTCTGAAGAAGGTTAGCCAACTCCCATAGGGTGACTTTGTCTATGAAGATCACAAGTAAACGCCGCAGTGATTTGCTCTTTGGGATCAATGAATACATGTTTTAGTTAGAAGGTGCTTGTTGCGATGAAGAATTCTTGTAAACTATTTAACACTGTGTATTGAAAAGGATTCAATGTATTTCTAAATAGCGTCTGTTATTGCTATGAAAATGTAGTGTGATTCACGGCTAATATTATAATTCACAGTTTTAATGAGACTTCACTAGAATTATGGAACTCCATTAATTTTCCATTCAGAAGGAGATTATGTGAAATCTATGAAATTGTGTGTCTTTGAGATAGTTTTGCAAGTTATGAGTTCAACAACTCACATACTTTGGTGCACCTAACGATTCTATGATGGCTTAATGAGTGTCCGTTGAAATAATTGTACACAATTACCTCCGACGCAACTGAAGATGCAAGAGTGGGATCGAATGATGAAATCACGATTACAAAATGAATGGAGTCTTATTGTAGTCATATCGTAATCACATTATGCATTTTTTAAAACATCGCTTTGATGTATTAGGCCAGGGACATCTATGATATAAGATATCTAATGGACGTTCAATTCTGGGAACATGCAGCCGACTGTGGGCGAGATTTTTGTTGCTTAAGCATGTAGATGACTTGATTACATTGCTTACATGCAAGCATGTTATTTAACAAGCAGTGACCTGTCGAATATGCAAGTCCAGATTGACTCTTTAACCAAACGATAGGAACTACTGCTCCATCTGGACCGGTCTACTGTCTTCCAAGTGTCAACCAACATTGTTGGACGTTTTATTCCATTTCTACAAGAAGAGATACATGATTCGTCATGATTCGTCAATGTCGTCGAAATTAATCAAGATTTCATGTGCAGAGCATCCTCCAACTGTACATGTACGATTACGCCATTGAAAGTCGGATAAAAGCGACATCACATATTTTTAAGTCTAACAAAAGTAGTCGCAAATTTCAATCAATATTCTGTATTTTGAACTATTTTTTAAGTATTTTCCTTCACATGGGACACTGACTCTGGTCTTTGAAATGTATTTTCCGTTCCATATGGACATTTTTGTTTCGAATGGCTGTTGCCATGAGTTCACCAACACATTTGACAGCAAATGACAAACCATCTGTCCTCCTATAAACGAAGTATCCAAAATGACGACCAAACACTCGCAACACTCAGACTGAAAGCAAAGTAAAGCAAACAACAGCGTCTCGAGCAAACGTATGTCTGCAATCTATTAAGATATATGCAATTTTCCTCCTTTGCCAGAATCAGAAGTTCATGCACTTTGTTAAATAAAGCTCAGAATTTACTCGTACCAGGCTAAATGTTTCAAGAAACGTTTTAGGTTGGATAATTAAAGCCGAGAAAATGTTCCTTCAATATTCACTTCGGAGTCCCTGCACAATCATGCTCCACTTAGCCCTTGACACGATAGGGACTGGCTTTTTCATCTGAACATTTTCAATTAAGTGGAAAATAAGGTTCGTGTTTTGCTGAATTAGACAGAATTTATTGAATCTGCGTGTGATCAGTTTGAGTCGTATTCAGATAGTGAATATCAATTTAATATCCAGGTTTCTCCAAGTTGATGCACATGTAGATCAAGGTTTGGGTTAGGAGATATGGAGGAGGTGAAATTTCCTCGCGTCCCGTCTAGAGACAGGGTCCAGAAGAACCGCGAGCCGATGGTTTTGGAAATAATCAAGCCGAGCCGAACCTTGGGCTTGAGTCAACCTTGCGTAAAACATTGTTGAAATTTCACCTGATAAATCTCATGTAGGCCGGTCCACATACAACAGGCTATGTTCGCATATTACAGAGATACTACAGAGCTCAGGAGACTACAGAGCATCTACTGATTAGAGAAATAAATGCACTGCATGCATTATCAATGCATTGTAGTGGAAGCGTTGATTTATATTTGCCGCTAAAGACTTGATTAAAGAAACACAACAGCGGCCACATTACAATCGTCTGAATTGTCCAGGCTGTGTGGATGGAAGTTTAATGCATAGCTATGCTTACCAGTTGGGTTACTGCATTTACCGCTACGTCTGTTATTCCACGAAATGTCTTAAGATACTTTTTGGTTGCCACTTTCTTCAATAATCACAAGCATCTATTCAATAATGAAATTTCGAGAGCGGCGTTAGTCGCAGCGAGGACTACTACTAGTATTTGAGAAAGGCGCAAAGAAATAGTCCTGATGAGTTATGAAGAACTTCTGTAGCGCACCATTACAACACATTCCATCAACATTAGCATGAATATCAAATTACTGAGTTACTGAGTTCATGTAAAGGAAAATCGCTAAGATGTTACTTATATACTGCAAGCTGATACTTATAGTAAGGCTTACATTGTATAGCCTATAGTGTATACAATAGACACCAAGGCCTATTATTATTGTGTAAGATCAAATGTGAATGAAAAATTTACTTTCAACGTCACTTCTCCCTCATAGATGTGCTGACATATTCAGACCTTGGATTGAGGGTTGTGGTCATCTCAGTTCGGATGCCCTTTCTGCCGACTTTCAATGATAATACTTCAAGCAAATCCAAGGCGAGTCGAACAGCCGTTAGCTCCGTCCGGCTCGGCTGAGATGCATCTGTGTATCAGTGCAGTCTTGACGGAAACCTATGATAGGGAAACATTATTCGTCAACACGTTTTTCTGATGTTTGTAACTCAGGACTAGTTCTTTATTGATGGACCTTCCATGCTTCACAGGAAATACTTTGAACTCTCTTGAAGATTGTTGTGGCTGAACTTACAAATATACGCTCCCACAGGCATTCATGTTTTTGAAATTTGACTTCTCGGCGGTGAATTGCTATACTTTGGCGAATTCTTTTGAAGTTGATGTAGATATTGTTGTGACTTATTTGCATCGATAGAAGTTTGCGAAAGCGAATGATAAACAAAGATGCTAGTTTGATATATAGTGGTGCTATCCTTAAACAAAAACGGCAACTTTTGTTTGCAAACCGCCTTCAACAACTTCATTATTGATACATTTACGACAAACGGCGATACATCATGGAGTGCCCTGTCACAGTGAAAAGACTCGTGTCACAATAGCTGTATAACATCACATCTCTTCCCATCTATCTGCTAATCAGTATATTTTGAACTGGAATATTTTGACTGTGGTAAAAACTGTCCATATATCATAAACAGAAATCCCCTTCTGATGGGCTTGGGAAACATCCGTTTTATTGGAGATTCTGCAAAGGACGAATTGTTGGTCGATCTCACGCGATTGTATTTGTAAGGATGTTTCCTGTCGGGGTATAATCAGAATTCCATAAAATAATGGTCGTTTCGAAAGCAGATTTAAAAACAATGAATGAGTCTGCATTCAGTAGTCACAACAAGATAAATGGTGACCACAAACATGACAGCATCGCCTGCCTGTTGAAGAAAACGCTTTCAATAAAAACAATGAAGTCTGATAATTCAGTTGGTCGTAAAGTGTTCGTGAGTGGCATTTGTATCAAAATGTGTGAATTGTGCGAAATATTCTGTTCCACAGTCATCGATTTTTGCCTGACAACTGACAAGTGAATACCGTTAAAGTAAAATGAAAATGAAAAAGTGCAAGATGTGGAATGATGATGATGATGCTACCGGATTGATGCTGAGTCAACATCAGCCTCAGCATGAAAACTTGGCATCCAGCGCACAGGTCATAGGCCTGATATTTTCGAGCAGATGCGGGTCAATGCCGGTTGGCCTGAAGATGTTAGATTTACTTCATCATGGCCTGAATACGAACAGGTATCTCATACAAAATACGCGATGTTGATACTGATCCGATTTGACTCGCGAATCACGCGAATTTAATGCCCTCGCTTTCGTAATACAATAGAAACAAGACAACCAAAAACCTTGAAACATTGAATTTGATTATTTTGATGCTATACTACATAATATAGTCAATCAATAGTGAAATCAAAACAACTAACTTAGATTTCACATCCCATGTCTTTGAATAATTTTTGCAAATTTGCACCTTAACGTTCACGGTTATAGAAATGACAATTCACATGCCAAAGGTAGTCATACTGTTCACGCGGAGAATGTGCACAATGGTTGATTCGTTTTGTAATCATCATCATTGAATTGAAAAGAACATCCGCGTGTATATGCCGTCCAAATGAAGTTAGCCTCTTGCGAGCGGGTCGCTTCTTGCTTCATTGTACCCACTTACACATGCAGGAACACACCCAACCGTCATAATCTCAGCACTCGCTATCTGAGACAGAAGCGACGCCCATGATAATTTTGCTGCAGTAACTATGATCAACAATGTTGACCATTTGATAGGGTCACTGGTTCCCACAATTACTGCTCATCAACAATGCACACTCGTATCTCAGCCTGGAATAGACAAATAGTCTGTTTCATCGAATCGCAGGCCGTCACTACCATTTCCACAATAGACTCACTGAATTGCCTCCTATCGCGTCCTTTGTTGATATTGATATTGCATCATATTGGTACTTTACAAGCATTTTAGTACTCCGGTGAGTTTATGTTCGGTATTTCTTGTACTCCTCTGTTTAGCACTTAGATTCATACTTAAATAGGACTTTATGATTTACAGTGTACTAGCAACGTTTATTAGATATCAAATGGAATGAATTACAGGTATCATAGCTAAGCGGAAATTGAGCTGCAATCACCTTTGTCTTCTTTATCACGCCGTATAATGACTTGTACACACTCACCGTCACGCAACCGCGTGGACACACAAAATCATTGTTATAAAGTTTTGCACACAGACATTGGTTGATAAACGTGCTTCAATTATGTCTGAAATTTCATTGTTCTTGCGTTCTTTTCATACTTTCTTCTGAAATCTCAAAATTCCTTTGAATGGTGTCCTATACTGCTGTGCACGATTAAATAATTGATAATTGTGCGATTATAGTGCTTTATTTCACCCAGTAACGCATAAGGACGCTTGAACGCTCACACTAGATTTCTTCAAAGTTGAGACTCAAAGAATGTTGTCTTGCTTCAAGATTTTAAAGTTTAAATTCAACTTTGTCCATTATTGAGCTTCATAAATAATGTTTAATTAAGCACTCAATTTGCATATCCAACAATAATATTTGGATCAATCATTTCTTAGCCTAATTAGATGGGTAGGTCGTCTTCAATTAGAGCATCATATTCTTATTGCGAAAAAAGCTTGATCCCTTGGAAATTTTACAAATAAAAAGAAAGACCACATTTGATTTAGAGTGAATTGGCACAACATGTTTCGGCCAGCTCATTGAGTCATTATGTATTGAGTCTTATTCCACCATGGTAATTATCTCTTGCTTAATCTATTTCTTTTTTCATTCTATGTTGTTTCTTTTTTCACTTTGCGAGTATTATCTTTGATTTTCATGTTTACAGTATTCATTTCGACTTTCTTGTGGTACAGTATTATGACTTTCTCTTTCAACGTCCGATTCAATAGCCGCTATTGTCCTCTGTCATTTAGTAATAATCATGATATCGGCCTTTGACAGTTTGTATTCATGCTTGCTTCTGTGTCTTCATCTGTTACGCCGTATGCATCGATTTTCGTCAAATTGCGCTCACTTGTGTCAAATTGTATCGTTGTAACCTCAGTCCAGCGTTGCACCTGAAGGAGAGCTGGCCGAAAAATGTTGAGCCAATTCAATCTAAAATCAAATGTGACCTTTCTTTTTATTTATAAAATATTCTTATTAGCAGTAACCCCATGGAAAAAAGGAAGTGCAGTGCGGTGCAGCGATGAGTCATCGCAGCTGAGTCATCATGCTCTGGCAGGAAGTCTGCCAAGGATGTGCTAGGG
This sequence comes from Prostheceraeus crozeri, assembly GCA_907163375.1. Lineage (NCBI taxonomy): Eukaryota > Metazoa > Platyhelminthes > Polycladida > Euryleptidae > Prostheceraeus > Prostheceraeus crozeri. The sequence goes on along the minus strand of CAJQUW010005933.1, from coordinate 96,875 downwards.
ATGATCGGACCGAGTGGAGGAAACTGTTCCGTCCATGATGGAGTGGAAAGTATGTCCAAGTGTTGCTTGGTTTAGGTGTGAATGAAAATGTCAGGAATCTCTGAAAAACGACAGCGTTAGAAAGTGGAGGTTTTGGATGTTTTGGGATGAGAAAGGCCCTGTTTCGGGATGAAGGAGTGTCTGAGGAGATGTCTGGATGAAGGAGTGTCCGGATGGACAAACGGAGGGCAGATTCGGATTTTACGTGAAATTTTCGGTTGGGGAGGTGACTTCCAGCTCAATCGGAAGAAAAAGTGCTACCCCCCCCCCCACCTCCTGTCAGACTTCCAACTTGGGTGGAAGTGATTGTAGAAAGTCGTGAGATAGCTCATGTGAAAGCTAAGAATGAGACCAATGCAGTGGAAAGCATCGTTTGTGTAGATTTTCCTTGGTTTAGAGAGGAGAGTGACTTTAAGATTTCAGGAATCTCCGAAAACGACAGAGTTAGAATGGGCAGGTTTTGGACGTTTTGGGATGAGAAAGGTCATATTTCGGCATGAAGGAGTGTCTCGATGGACAAACGGAGGTCAGATTCGGTTTCTACGTGAAATTTTGGGTTAGGAAGGTTGTTTTCAGCTCAATCGGTAGAGAAGGTGCTGACTCCCCCCTCCTGTCAAACTTCCAACTTGGGTGGGAGTGATTGTAGAAAGTCGTGCCATAGCTCGTTTGAAAGCAAAGAGTGAGCCAAATGCAGTGGAAAGCATCGTTTCTCCATGTCTTCCGTGGTTAAGGTGTGAGATCAAAATGTTGAATTTTTGAAAATCGCGAAATGGCGAACTTAGGACTTTTTCGTGAAAATGTTAAATTGTAGCCTACTTTGGTGACAACTATCTCAGGATTGGAAGTGAGTTAAGACGTTGGGTTTCTTTTAGTGGAAACACCGCACTTTGTTCTCTAGGATCCTACCTTTTCAGATCTGTGGAAGGTTTCGTTTCGAAATGAGACTCCCTCACTCACTCCCGGTGCCCTATCCGATGCGGACGTTGGCGATCATGGTTCTCCATCTCTCTCGATTATTCGTTGATCGAATTGTTTCGGCTTCTCCGGTCTGTAGCCATTTGGAGAGACTACGGATGTAGGTGAGCCTTGGTCTCCCTCTTGCTCGTCGTCCATTTAGCCTTCCTGTTATGGCGATGTTCTCCATGACTCGAAGAATGACTTTTACAATGTGGCCCATTAGGCTGATTGCTCGATGAAACTCACATTTGATGGCACCGTGTTTCTTTGGTATCGCAATAAAGACAGACTTGCAGAGATCGTGAGGTATTTCGCCGCTGTCGTAAATGTCATTAGCGATTTTCGTTAGATACTCGATGCCAAGTTCGTCCAGTGCTTGTATCATTTCAATAACTATTTCATCCGGGCCCGCAGCTTTCCCACGTTTCAACTTTCTGATGGCTGCTCTGATTTCTGATTTCAGAATAGGAGGACCTTCTATGGGCTGATTGACTTCAGGAATTTCTTGCCTGTCGTCACAATAGAGCGCTTCTATGTATTCAGACCATCTGTTAAGAATTTCTTCTTTTCCCATGAGGATGTTTCCATTTTTATCTTCTATACATCCTGAATCTGAACACACGTATTTTCCAGTCAGAATTTTTATGTTTTCATGCGCCGATTTGGTGTCAGTGAAGTATTGATTTTCCACGATCTGGCACTGTTCACTTATCCATTCCTCTTTTGCCTTGTTGCGCTCTTTCTTGATCCATCTGTTTAGGTTTTTGTACTCATTGCTGTCCCTATTCTGTATTTTCCGCCTGTTCTCCATCATTTCGAGTATTTCACTTTTCATCCATCGGTTCTTCGATAGTTGTTGTTTCTTCGAAATTGTTTCTTTCGAGGCATCGATCAGAGCAGCTTTGAATGTCTCAAAGGAATTCTCGTTATGCTCGTAAGTCGAAAGTTTGTCCTTCACACCATTCACAAAGTTAGCAAGTGTTGCCACGTCTTTATGCAAAAGAGAAAAATCACGTTTACACGATTTGTTCGACACTTTGAGTTTTCTCAGTTTAACCGAAATCTTGCAGATTCCCGGACTGTGATCGCTACTACAGTCTGCCCCTGGATAGCTCTTTGCGTGTTTTACGGTGTTTCTGAATCGTTTGTTGACCGTGACAAAGTCGATCTGGTTTTTGGTTCTATCATCCGGACTTTTCCAAGTCCATAATCTTCTGGGATGTTCCTCAAACAACGTGTTCATAATAACTTGATCATTTTGTTTGCACCAATCGACTAATCTATCTCCTCTGTCGTTCCTTTCTCCTAAACCAAATTTCCTAGTCACAAAACCATCCTCGAAATGATAGCTTGTATAAAATCGAATTTTTGTGTATTTTCCAAGAATTTGGATAGTTTGAAAAAACGACCGAGTTTTTTCAACTCGGCTTCTGGTGATCGTAGAGAGTCGAGGGATGGCTTAAATGAAAAGTGAGAGCGAGAAAACATGACTGTCAAAATTTGAAGTCAATCGGAGCTCTAGAACTGGAGATAGAAGTGATTGAGATTGAGATTACGTCATCAGCTGATCGACACAAACTATGTAAGTGGAGTCTCTACTTCTGGGAATCAGTTCTCCTCCCGACTTGGTTGAGGTAGGTGAACTCCGGACCTCCGATGATAGCATTGGAAATCTCTAAAAATCGGTTTTCGTAGGAAACCAAGGCAGATTTTTCGATTGCCGCACTAACCTAAGGTGTCAGAGTGAGTGGAGAGTCAGGAGATGGCCTAGTCTCCAGGCCATAACAGACTCCATAACTTTAAAGGCTTGTAACTTTGCTTCTACAAGTCCTTTTGACTTGATTCAAAAAAAGGTTCCAGAGGTCATGAACATAGAAGGTTTCAGGTCAAGTCATAGACTACTTATAAAATTTCATAAGTAGTGCTAAAAAGTTGAAAATTTTAAATTCGTTATTTTTGGAGGTTTTCTGGGGTTTTCGACCCTGCTGAAGTCAATGACGGCATGTATAAGTGTGTACGAGCCAGTCTTCTCATGTCTTTACATTACACAAGCGGCTTTTTACTGAAAACGAGCATGGTACGGAAAGTTTCGCTGTAATATTCCAATGACAGGGTGTTCCTTCGGGACGGCGGATGATGCCGTAGTGATAAGTGTGGCAAGGGAGTGTGTCATATTTTAGACCGAAACCTCTGGGGCAATTCATGTTAGGCATTTGACACAGTTCTCAACGTAGCACTTTGAACGCCAATCGGTTGAGTCTTAGCTATCTTGTCACGGGTGGCTACTAAACATCTCCATTGCAAAACGCTTGTGAATCACGGCTTCCTATCAAGCACGTTTCATGTCTGGCTATCAAGTCATCTCAACGTGAGGTGGAGACCTTCGATATAATACTTCCTACGGCGAGGCGTTCCTTTTGGACGGCGAGCACTGCCACAGATGGATGGAGGGCAAGGAACGGTGTCATACTTTAGACCGAAACCGCTGAGCTGTCGCTTATGTTGGGCATGTGACACCGATCTCAACGGACTCTTTTCAATCGCTCGGTCATGAGTGCTTTAGCCATCTCCCGTAGGTTTTCTTCAAGATTCTCCACCAACGCTGTGAGACTGCCTCTGACTAGAGGCTAAATGATGAAATGGAATGAATTGGATGGGACATTCATGCGCCACACGCAACCACAGGCTCCGTAGTCAGGAAGTTTATCATGTTTTGCAAAAGCAAAGCTTAGTGTAGTCAAGCAGTTTTACCGTGACACACGTTTGTAAAAGTAAAGTTTGATCATCGAAGTTTTATTCATGAGTGCAGTCAGAAAGTTTAGCACAACACAAGTGTCATGAAAAATCCTCTATTTGGTCTTTAATTTATGAACAGCCATCATTGAAACCCGTTTTACTAATAGCAATGACAATATGGTTTATTTTATTCAGAAACAAATGATCGCCGTAACCATGAAAGTTGTCCATCCGAGAAATAATCTTCCGCAGATGTCGTGTATAAAACTCAGAAGCATCAGTAACATATTCTTGTCCGTAGGAACGAAATTGAAAGTCAACACTTTCCGCTTCTTCACCTTGTGGAAAATGAACGTAATTGACATTTGCAATTAAGTGAGCCTTGATGAGACTGTCTTTGAAATAAGATATCAACTCCGCAAATATCTCTCGTGTGTAGTCTAAACATGGTTCCAATTCTGTCTCTTCCCTTTGAAACTCAAGGATGTAATCTTGTACCAAGCCTACGAGGCTCTCTTGATGAAAACGAATCGTGCTATCATCATGTTTCAATGTATTGACTTCAGGTGCCATGGTTGAGTCTATTGCTAAACATCATTTTTGCGTAAGACGATTTCAATAACGCGTTTCAAATGTGTGTGCGTACATCAGGAACTCTAGCTCGTCTGTGATTGGACGAGAGGTCTGATCCATTCACCGTTTAGGAAAATCTTATAAAAGGGAGTGCACAAGCTCTGTTCTTCACATTTATCTTTCACAAGGTGAGTGTCGGTGAGCTCCTGCTATCAGGTTGTTTTGACTTGCTATGAAGTTGAATAGTCTCTTGATATCAAGAGATTCACTTCTGCTCATAAAACATATCATCGCTGTAATACCTCTTTTGCTCGAGCGTTCCTTCGTGACGGCGGGTACTGCCGTAGAGGGATTGCGTTGCACGAGATGTTCGTCGTTTGCTAGACCGAAACCCCTGAGCCGTTGCTCATGTTGGGCGTTCGACTTCATACTCAACGTGACGCTTTCTCTCACCAAGTCAGAGTACTTCAGCCATTCGACAAAGGTTAGTCTTTATGACATGGAGTAGAGGGAAATGTAATTCATTAGATGTAACTTCAATGATTGTTCCCATGATAGACTTGACTAGGCAAGTGAAACGATTCTCATCTTTCCTTTTCAGTGATTGAAGTTTATACCTACCATTGATCATCTGCAATCGACTGTCCGTCATGGAATTTGCAAAAATTGAAAATTACCGCATATCTGCTGAGATGGAGAAGGCCACCATCGAGCAATGTAAGTATTTGTGTCAAGGTTGACTTACTCTATTACTAACATCATTAGGGTGCACATCCAATTTAAACGTAAATCAAGACCTGTCACATCCCCTCTTTTATTCATTTTTAAACCGAATCCAAAATTTCATTGTGGCACTATGCTTATTTTTGCTACCATTTTTTTCAGTGCATGAATGTATTCGAAATGGGGAACCCGTCCCCCAAGGAGCAATCGGGGAAGCCTATGAGCGGCTTGGCAAGTGTAAGTATCTTTAACATCTCATGTTTAGACTGTTTCAGATCCTCTGCATCATCCTTGTCTCAATCTCCAATCTCTCTTTCCTCTCCACAGATTTGGCCAAGATGAAGAAGTGGGAAGAAGTCGCGAGGCGGAAATACCGCGAGGAATTTCCGGCCCTACCTTCCCATCCATCAACCTCCGCTCAAGGTCCAACTCCTTTCTCGAGCTCAGGCATCGTTATCGCCCCACCACCACCACCTTCTCCGCTACCTGCACCAGTCCCTGCTCCCCGTCACCACATCCCTCAGACTCCCAAGCCAAGGACCCTTCCACCTTCGGCTCGTGTCCTACTCTTACCTCCTCCTCGACCACCGGTGTTGTTGGAGATTAATTCATTAGATGGTAAGTAACCGTGATTGGGAAATAGGGGGCAAAGACTTCAATTCAAACTAAGATTTTAAACTTGGAAATTATGGTCATGTTACTAATCTCTTTTTTCTTTTTCTCAACAGATCTGGCGACTGTCCTCCTGGACGGCGACGTTCCCTCCCGCTCCATCATCATCCCTTCGTCGCCTCCACCTGCTGCAGCGAACGACCTCCCTCTCCTCTCCGTTCAGTCGGTGAAGAGATTGCTGGAGGAGCACGAAATGGAGTTAGAGATAGTGGGAGAAGAGATCGCAATCGAGGAGGAAGGTGTCAGGGAGAGAGAAGGACCTATGGCTCGACAGCTCAGCTGTACAGACTGTGGGCAAGTCTTCTCGAGGCCATTCTGCCTTCGACGACACCAGTATTCTCGCTTCCCAAAAGCGAAAGGAGATCTGGAGAAGGCGCGCCGACCGATACCTCAACGGCCCAAGTGTGAGGGTTGTGTACGTACGTTCTGCAACAGTACCAACTTACAACGTCACATCAAAGGCGGATCATGTGGCAGTGTGAGGCAACCACCAACGTCATCAGGTAGGAAGCATCCTTCATCGCACGCTGGCTTTTCCTGTTCTTCGTGTCAGAGGACCTTTCCTACAGAGTTTGTTCTTTCTTCGCACACACTCTGTAACACTCATCCTACTGAGCTTTACACTGAAAACACTGTCACTCTAAGGCTGAGCAAGTTTTCTCTTGAGAGGCTCGTTCGCGACTATGAGTTAGAAAGCTCTGAACCTGTACAAGATATTCATCCTTTCTTGATGAATAATATAGGTTTAATTCATCAAATGTTGACAAGCTTAGATAGGTTTTTGCTCAAAGGTATGTTTTATCTCACTGCTCGTTTCAATAAGGTAGAAAGTAGCACGGGAGAAGTAGAGTCCACTGTGACCATTAGGATAGCCTCCTGTGCTGCTAATCTCATAGGTGATGTAAACGAGTGGATAGAGAGAGACATGCGACCAACCTCGTCAGCAACTTAAATAAATTTAATGAAAGAGATAGCGGTCTGGTTTTTGATGGGATAGAGAAAGTAGACATTAAAATCAATCTTTTAGAAAATTTGCAAGGGAGTGGTTGTTTCGCCTGGCACTGGCTAGCAAAAAGGCTGTCATCAATGTAGAGTGTCAGTCCCAGTGTTTCAAGTATGCCGTCCTCTCCATTCTTCACTATAATGATATAGGTATAAATCGTGAACGAATCACTAAATATCGTGAATGGGAGGATGAACTTAAGTTTGACGGGTTAGATGTCAACACATTAGATTTTAAGGACATCGCCCAATTTGAAAAGCTAAATAAAATTAAGATAGTTGTCCATCTCTGGGAAAAAGGTCTGAAGGGTGTTAGGTATAACAACCGCCAAAGTAACTTCGACCGGGTTGTTAATCTCCTCCTAGTGTATAGCGACAACCACCCAGAATGGCATTATTGTGGCATTCCTAAAATTTCAAAGTTGTATCGCCACCAGCAAAGTTATGATAACAAACATTATTGCTGTGAACGCTGCATTCGACGCTATGGGTCAAAACCATTTTTTGAACAGCATTGCGAGTGGTGTTCTCGGGGTAAACTTCAAATGGAAGTCATGCTCAAAGATAAATTTTATAGATATGAGGAAAACGGCAATGACCTCAGTCCCATATGTACCATCTATGCGGACATTGAATGTTACATTGAACAAGAAGATCTAAGTCATGAGCCAGCAGCCATTGCCTGTTATGAAATATGGCATCTATATTATAGGAATCAAAATAAAATGCATGTGTGGCAAGGCGAGGAATGCGTTGAAAACTTCCTCAACTTTTTAGATAGAAAAGCCCGTTTTCATCAACGATATGAAACGGAGCTTACTAGGAAACCCATGTGCTTCACAGAAGCCGATAAACTCAAGTTTGATAGGACCACGGAATGTCCCCGCTGCTGTTCATCCTTTGATGATCAGTAACATAAGAAAGTGAGGGAACATTGCCATCTCAGTGGTAAATTTAGGTCTGCCTTATGCAGTAAATGTAACATGAAACTTAGGCTCAACAGGCGAACGCTCCCCGTCATCATTCAGAACTTTAAATGTTATGATGCTCACATCATCATTCGCCATGGATTCGGTAAAATGAAATCCTGGTCTTCTAAAGTGATTGCACAAAGTAAGGCAAAATTAATGTGCATCACTGCCAAAGTGCAAGTTGATAAGACGAAGGAGGGGAAGCCTGTCTTCTATGACATAAAGTTTCTAGATAGCTTTCAATTTATGTCTTCTTCCTTAACCGCGTTGGCTAATAGTTTAGAAACACTTCCCCTCACTCAACATTTAAAGAAAGACTATCCCAACATAAGTGAAAGTCTCATGCGACGGAAAGGGGTGTTTCCTTATAATTATTTTAGTTCAATGGAGACATTAAAGGAGACATCCCTTCCGTCCATCGATAAATTTAAAAATGATTTGACGGGTGAGGACTGTTCGCTGGATGACTATAGGTACGCAGAGCAAGCATGGCTAGAATTTAGGTGTCGCACTTTTGGTGACTACATGCTTGCCTACTTAGAATTGGACGTCTATCTGTTGGCTGACGTGTTTGAGACTTTTAGGAAAGTCACATTAGAACAGGACGCCTTAGACCCCGTCCATTTTGTTAGTCTACCAGGTCTGTCCTATCAGTCAGCTTTCAAGATGACGAAGGAGAGAATACATTTACTGCAAGATGCAGAAATGTACACGTTATTTGAGCGTGGTATTAGGGGCGGCTTAACATTTGTTAACAAACATGTTGTAAACAGCACCCAAGACATAGGATCGACCACGCATTTAATGTACATAGACCAAAATAATTTATATGGGAGTCCATTATCGAAGCCTTTGCCATAGTCTGACTTCCAATGGGTAGAGTCCCATGACATTGAATACTTCTCCAATCCAGCACACATCATGGCACTGGGAGATGAGGCCGACATAGGTCATTTATTTGAAGTCGACCTCATCTATCCAGAATGTATTAAGAATAAGACAGTTGATTTTCCTCTCACACCTGAATATGGCATAGTCAGTCCACATATGTTCTCTCCCTTTATGGAAGAACACAATAAGCAATATGAGGCGGAAAATGACTTAAAATATAAAGCCACTAGGAAGTTGTTGCTCACCCAATTGAACAAGCAGCATTATATCGTGCACTATTCTATCCTCAAATTCTATCTAGGTATGGTGATGCAACTTGACAAAGTCCATCGCGCTATCCAGTTTAAGCAGAAGCCCTTTCTAAAACCGTATATAGAATTTAATAGTAAGAAACGGGCTGAATTCTTTAAATTTAAGAATAATGTCCTCTTTGGTAAAACCATGGAGGATGTAAGAAAGTGCATTGACTATCGCATCGTGACTGATCCGGAATCGAGTATCAAGTTATGTCGCTTACCGCTGTTTTGTCACCATGATGTCATTTCCGAAGACATCACTGGTTTTAAAATGAATGTTAAAATCCAAAGTAGAACTTTGCAAGCCCATTTATGTCGGTCAAGCTGTCTTGGTTAGTTACACTCCAAGTTAGAAATGTACAAGTTGTTTACCTCACCTTTAAGACTTGTCCATTGATCCAACATGTGGAATTAGTAGGAGGCGACACAGACAGCTTCTTCCTGGCTTTGACAACCACTAGCCAAGTCAAGCAGGAAGACATTTTAAAATATTTAGCACCAAAGTTTGATAGTTCCAACTATCCCACTTACCATCTGCTTTACTCTACCACAAGTAAAGCGAAGCTTGGCGGCTTCAAAGATGAGTGAGCCGGCAAACAGATAGAGGAGATGATCTTGCTTCGTTCCAAGATGTACTCCATGAATTTGATTAAGAGTGTCCATTTCTGTAAATATTTATGAATAAGATATGCCGCTGGGGGCAAATGAGCATCACAGTTTTCCAGACCAGTGTTTTAGGGGGAATATTCTGAACATAGAGCGCAACTTTCACGCTAGATTGTCCTTGGAAAGTCTTCATATCCGTGACAATTTCAGTTCCCTGGTAAATGGTTGTTCTGGTGAAACATTACTTTTGTTTTTATGAGTAATTTGCTAGGATGTCATCTTCTATAAATAGTTGGTATTTTATTTTCTGTGTTTTCTGATTATTGATGTCTTTGATCGATAGTTGTGTACGTCTTGAGAGTGTATTTTAGCTGCTGTGTGAATCTCTCACCTTGTTTCTGTTATCAGCTGTTATTTGTTCCTGAAGAAGAATACCGAAATATCGACTTTATGATTTTTTGATTCCTGATTTAGCCAGCGGCATATCTTATTCATACTCCATGAAACTAAAAACCTCAGAGCCTTCTATTAAACGGACGAAAAGCATCTCGAATTCAATCGTTAGGAATATGACACATAGGGACTATCGAGATGCCTTAGATTCACTTAAAATTAAAAAAGTAGAAATGACCATTTTAAAATCGCAGTCGCATCAAGTCAGAACAACGACGTTTAGGAAACGAGGTCTCTCAGCTTGGGAAGACAAGCGATGCTGGATGAGTCCTAACCACTCATTACCGTACGGCCATCCAGACACTCATCTACCTCCACCCAAGAGACAGAAACTTTCTCCTCCGTCCGGCGATGTATGATGATGGATGCTTCCTCTCTGTTGTGGTTGCTGTTTTGCTTTTTCACTCCATGGCGTTTTCTATGGGGTGTTGTGAGTGAGTCTCTTGTAACATGATACATACAACATGACTACAATGTTTTAATTGAATATAACGCACAAGACCGTGTTTTCCACATTCACTACAAACTAACTGATTACAATACTTGAGATTTCTCTTTGGTGGTAGCACCATCTTTCTTTGATGCACGACGACGTTTAGGTTTGGTGACAGGTTCTTGACACTCTTTGACACAAGAATCAATGACTTTCTCAATGCGATCAAGACCTGTTAACTCAGGTTGATGATGAATTTGATGTTAGTGTATATGTTTGCGTACTTATCTCACTCCCACGACCCTCAAAACCCATCTATTCAGATGTAGAATGCCACGCTGATTCCAAATCTGGTCTCAGTTTTATCATACGATACTGCGTTCAAAAATTAGAGACAATTTCATAAAATTCTACCTCCGTCGTTTCGCGATTTTCAAAAATTCAACATTTTGATCTCACACCTTAACTACGGAAGACTTGGAGAAACGATGCTTTCCACTGCATTTGGCTCACTCTTTGCTTTCAAACGAGCTATGGCACGACTTTCTACAATCACTCTCACCCAAGTTGGAAGTTTGACAGGAGGGGGGGGGTCAGCACCTTTTCTACCGATTCAGCTGGAAACAACCTTCCTAACCCAAAATTTCACGTAGAATTCGAATCTGCCCTCCTTTTGTCCATCGAGACACTCCTTCATGCCGAAATATGACCTTCCTCATCCCAAAACGTCCAAAACCTGCCCATTCTAACTCTGTCGTTTTCGGAGATTCCTGAAATCTTAAACTCACTCTCCTCTCTAAACCAAGGAAAACCTACACAAACGATGCTTTCCACTTCATTGGTCTCACTCTTAGCTTTCACATGAGCTATCGCACGACTTTCTACAATCACTTCCACCCAAGTTGGAAGTCTGACAGGAGGTGGGGGGTTAGCACTTTTTCTTCCGATTGAGCTGGAAGTCACCTCCCCAACCGAAAATTTCACGTAGAATCCGAATCTGCCCTCCGTTTGTCCATCCGGACACTCCTGCATCCTGAAACAGGGTCTTTCTCATGCAACAATTACTAATTCGGAACACACATTACACAGTTCACAACAATAGCGGAAAGATATAGGAAAAGAAACAAAAGTACATTGGATCAAAAAAATTAAGGAATTTAAAATACAAATAGTGTAAAAAGAAGTAAAAAAAGAAAAAAAAGCTTAAAAAGGATACAAAAGAAACAAAAAGAAGGTATTGAATCGGCTTGGTTCTTTTCAAAGGACGCGAAAAAGGTAGACAATTCCGTTCACATTGAAGGCTTGGCATTTCAAAAAAATATTCACACAGGGGGGGGGAAGGATAATTCACATTTTGAAAAATCTCACGCAATAAACTTTTGTGATACGCGATACCAATATGATAACACATAACAATCTCAAGGAAAATAATGTCCTTGATACGATTAAAGTCGACGTTCAACCACAGAACAACAATGCATAAACAATTCTTGGGTCAAATTAAAAAAGGACGGATATGAAAAGACGGCAAGCATAGTTGCGAGGCGACAAAACATTGAAACAGAACATTGATATAATATAACTTTGGGGCAATGAGCGATCTTTAGGTCACGTTTAATATAAATTTTTATAATTAAGTTTTTTATACCTAAGTCAATAAGCATATTTTATCAAAAACCAGTAAGAAGAACCTCATTTACAATAGTTTAAATGAGGTACTTGGCATTATCAATACAAGTATCAACAGCACAGATTTCTTTCTGTTGATAATATCAAAAACATGGATACTAGCAAAACATTAAGTGGTCATACATTGAATCTCGACCAAAATAATGTTCTTCCATTCAGAGATCAAGTTATCATCAGGAGCATCACGACAGATAAGAACTCAACACAGTCGCAAAAAAATTTGGTGGCCACTTGTATTAGATCACAGGTATGAATTGAATCAACGGAACCCAGAAAATTAATAATGGGAAAACGAAAACATAAATGCTGGGATGCCACTGGGAACAGCAACCCAGTTCGACGACAAATCTTTCCGACCAAATCTTGCCTCATCACACTAGGCTGCCGGTCGGAAAGAAAATTAATTGTACAAGATGGAAAAGAAATTTGATGCCAATTTGAACGCATGACTTCATGCCTAAGTCTTGTCAACGCAAAACAGATATCTGAGAATAAAAGTCAGCGCGCGCAGCTGAATCAACAAACCACAAATTGCAAATTTTGATGCAATTCCAGCACAAGCGCATGTGTCGCATGTCCACCACATCCGGAATAAAAATACGTTGGACGATTGGACGGATGACAAAATCTGCGGGTACCACAACGAAAACGTCGAAACACAATCAATACGGACACTTTAGGACAATGTAGGCAGCAAGAAAGAAAATCAAAATCAGAATATGGAGGTCGCCGAAGCAGTTTAGTTCTGCGGTTTTATGAGATGTTTGCAGTTAGGTAGAGTTAGGAACAAACACAATCACGCCAGACTCCACAAGATATGTGATTGCTGGGGTCAGGAATCAGGACTCAGCATAGCGCCTGAAATCCGGCCGACATTGTCAGGTCCACCATTGGAATCTTTCAGGCAGGCAGGATCTCTCTGAACCTCCTCAACACTTAAATGAATGATGACAAGTATCACTTTCTTCTTAATTATTGTATAGGCTCAGATTCCTGAAAACATTGATTCATCCCAAAACATCCAAAACCTCCACTTTCTAACGCTGTCGTTTTTCAGAGATTCCTGACATTTTCATTCACACCTAAACCAAGCAGCACTTGGACATACTTTCCACTCCATCATGGACGGAACAGTTTCCTCCACTCGGTCCGATCATCCCCAGCACATCCTTGGCAGACTTCCTGCCACAGGAGGGGGCTGAGTCAGCATGATGACTCAGCTGCGATGACTCATCGCTGCACCGCACTGCACTTCCTTTTTCCATGGGATTACTACTCTTATTGACCAAGATAATAGATGTATTGCATTTTAGGCCACTGTATCGTAATCAGCAGAAACAGAGTCCAAAATTTCACTAAATCCGACGTGCTTCAAACTTGGATTAATTGTACTATTTCGAGCACAATCATCGAAACTCCACTTTATTAATATGCAAGAAGCTAATCATATTCTTAGTGATTGTAGGTGATTTTCACACACCATTCTCACGCACTCAAATTTCTACCACCATGATTTCCTCTCTATATGCAAAGCCGGCATCTTTAATGCGCTAACTCTTTTTAGAAAGTCTCAATCAACCACTAGTTAGAATTGTACACGATTAGCTTGATTTCGGTGAAATTATCATGAGAAAAATTTCTGTCATCTTCTGTAAAAAATGTACTTCAAAGACAGAAAGAGAACTTAAAGGAAATACGAAGCGCACTATATCCTTTAACGGTTAGCCGGTACTTCAGGTAAAAAGTGCTCATTGTATAGGCTATTATTGAGATGGAATTTTTCCAGCACAATTGTCGTTGGAGCATCAATCGCTTTGTGAATTCTCATCAATATGCTACAGTAATGTATGCTGCAAAATTTCAGGATTTTTGAAGAGGAGAAACTTTCGGTGGATAAATAACAGTTTACCAACGTGTTAGGTAATTTTTACCCGTACAGATTACTGTGTTAAATCATGGGTCACTCAATCAACGCTCAAAAGTAGGCAACAGAATTGTTTGATTTGCTTCAACTTGTCGCTTAGTCTCTTTGTGAATCAATTAGCATTCGTTTGCACTGCGCGCGTGGTTCTTCCGGTTAACATCACAAAACGCTTCTATTCGCTGGAAATAATGGCAGCATCACTTTCTTCAATCGATGCCCAAATACAACATGAAAACAAAGTCAACATTGCAAATTTTCAGCCAAGCCGGAGTATCAACTAATGACCCCCACATTCAAGGAAGACTACAGCAATGTACGAGTAGTTTGAGAGAAAAGTCATGAAGAAACTATGAAGTTGGTGGGCTATGACATACCTGTCCAATAACGGCCTTCCGAAGAACGTCTGCAAAACACCTAAAGATGTGGTCTCTGTCCACCAAAGAGAGACAGAAAGACATCCAGTTGTTGTACAAGATACAGCAGACTAATATGCCGTGAACCTCGGTCACATATGTGTACTAATTGCTAAGCAGCAGTGTAAGCTGCCTTTTCTAATGCAAGAGGTTTTCAATGTACAATATTTCTTCTCTTTAACTTGTAGCATGAAGATTATATTGTATAAGTGTCTTTTTGATTCTAATTATATTTACGAAAGTGAGGTCCATAATAAAGGAAGTAATATTTAGGCATTTTAACTCATTACGTATGATGGCAATAATGATTACAAGATCCATGAAAGATGTTTCTTCACTTTTTAGATAACACGAAGACTCAAATAGACATGTTCCTTTAAAATCTCATAGAAGCAATAAAGGGTAAAACCGATGCGCCGGCAATTGTATCTTCAAATCAACACCGGACAGCCGTTAAACAAGCTAAATATCCTCCGCGCTTGCATATTCTGGGATAATGATGATCGCCCGAATCAAGATAGTATTATAGGGTATAGAAAGATGGTTTTCAAAGTTTAATGTTTCTAATTATCAATCAGTGATATAACAAGTCAACCAACAATCCTACAAAGTCTAATTGATGATAATTGATAAAACTAAATTTTTCGATGAGTGCATACATGAAGTGTGGAGATATTTTTTCATTTGCGAAACACCTGTTGAGATCACAAAGTTATTTTTGTTTAAGTAAATAAAAGCTTGTAAGATGAATCATGATCCCTGTATACTAACAATATCATTAGGTGTTCTCCATATTACAGTCTGATGAGATGATTGCATCAAGCTTTTCGGTTTCTCACAACCAAGGCCCGAATTTTGCCTTTTTCAATTAAGATTATGTACACGTTTATGCAATATGAAATAACTTTCATGCATTTATGAATTCAAAATATGTGTTAAATGTATTTCATTTAAATCAGGCAAAACTGTAGCTATTTAACCTTCATAGCTAACTGTCGTAGCTAAACTAAACTTGGAATTCTGATGATAAGAGTTTCAAGTTATAGGATAAGTTAAAAGAAAATGATTTTTAAAGTGAAAGCTCCAAAATGTCTTGGGCAAAATACTATTGCACATTTAGTCGAAATGCAGGTACGTGAAAACAAAAGCTGACAAATGTAATAACAGCTAAGCATGTTTGCGATGGAGTTTATGAGGGTTGCTTCAAGTATTCTCGATTGACATATTCTCAGTGTGAATACTGCCGTTCGTACTGAACGTTACTATCTAACACTGTTTCTGGCCGGTCGCCCCAGAATTTTCCTGCAGTCCACAGCAGCCTGCTCAGACCTTTCTTCTTGCTAAGAACATCGGTTAACCTCTGTGAAGAAGTATGGCAAAGGCGAGAGTCTTGTGCGCTAGCCATCAGTCTAAAGGCGTCATGCACAGACTTTGTTCTTGTTGTGACTTTGTGTTCTTGTTGTAAGTCTTTCTCGGCCTGAATTAAAGGGCAACAAGCTCATATGTGTTAACGTTGTTGTCTAGATGGTTCAACTTATGTGGCATGAGTAGGTGGTTGGATTGCATCTGTCAAACTAGAATCTTTAGTCATCGTTGGTCCGATGGGTAAACAGAGAACCGTTAACTTCATGCTAAAGTTCAAAAACACTTGGAACAAGGTCTTTTGCATAAAAAGTGCATTTATACGAAAAATTTGTTTTATGCATTTATGCAAAGAAATGCATGCTAACTGTGTTTTCCATTAGTGTTGCGGTAATGGTTATGTAAGCATGTCATTGGTGATTATCACAGCCATCCGAACATGAGCAAGATACTTTGTGGCAATAATCACAACATGCAGTCATTTGAAAAAGTGAAAAGCAAATTATGAAATAGGTTTTTGAAACGGGCTATACGTTTAACTCTATGCATTGGTCAACATACTCGTACATGCACATGTGTGAAAGTTAAGTACATGTATATCTACTGCATGTAGCCTGCATCTTCTGCGGAGATATTATCTGCATCATCTTGTTAAGTATTTCAGCCGCCAAATATTTTCATGTGATGAATGATGCATTGAAGAAAATATTTTTAATAGTTACGTCTAGTATGACCAGACATCAGCAGCATGGTAAATTGACTTAGCGAATGTCAGTACTAGTCGACGGTGAATCCACAAGTTGAGGATGCAAACAAAGTAAATCGGTTTATATTTAGTAAGTCGTAAATCAACAAAAATTATCATTACTAGCTATGGAATGAATGAAGGCAATTGGTTCCTTTTCTAAATTGCTATCAAACATACTGGTACCCATAATCAGCCGGCTTGACTTCATCGACCATTGGTCGTAAGTCAAATTTGTCCGTTAGATAGAGTCTGAGAGGATTGTATGCCAATCATTAGTTAAAAGGCTTTGTAAATCATCCACTTGCAACACAGAATTAGATTGTTTTACTCTTTCAGTTTACTAAAAGTGAAGACTAATTCAAAACGAGGGCATATGCTGAAACTTAGTAAGCGGGCAAAAAGGAATTCCCTAATACCTAATCGCTTGCGGATTGCTGCGAATTCTATCTAAGTGCTTCGATTGCCACGATTCCTTCAGATTCGAAGAATTCAGATTATTGCGCACATGTTTTCTCCATAATATTGGTCCTTCCGATCATTATTACAGAAAATAGTAGGCGGACGAAAATTAGTTCACCTGATGATTTCACCATCCTCTTCTCGGCATTCCTCACTGCATAGTGCATACACCAGGTAGCCAGTCAGCGATGTGTGTTTTGGTGTGTGAAGTGATATCACGGCACGCACACCTCTCACCTACTGGCTAGTGTCCAAAGCCGGCTGAAGGCTTATTGTTTGCCATTTCCAATAGTAAGCAATGTAAGAAATATTCATTCGAGAAGGAGCAAGTTGTCTAATTCTGTGACGTGCCATTTCGATGTTAAGAACAGATGTGATGCTTCTATTTTAGAAACCGAGGCGCAGCAGATGAGTCTAATTCTGTGAATCCAAACATGTTGACAGCATCATGACATCATCGGCATCATGCTTTATGCTTTAGAATTGTTCGTGACATTGAGACGTAGCCTGTACTTGTCAATACTTTTAAAGAAGTCAGAAAATATTACAATGATATTTCATACATGCATTAATTAAAGATAGCTGAAAGAGTAGTTCGTAAATGGAATTTTATGATCAAGTAATTTGCATGCATTGCATCCCTTTGAATATACCGCAGTGACTTCCTCCTTTTGAAATGTGATTCATTTGCGAGCAAGCACTAATATTACACTCCCCATCATTTATGGAATTCAAAACCACTGCATTATCAGAAAATTCAAAGCATGCATGTTTTCAAGAATAGTTTCAAGTTATTCTCCATTATCCGAGAAAGTCTGATTGCCAGTGATGACGCTGTATCTTGAAAGTTCCAATCGAAATACAATGTGCTCAAACTAAATCAATGTGAATAAATTTCCGATACATTTAATGATGTATAATTCCTTTGTACTCTGTATCACGCATACCCAGACTATGGCACCAAATTTGATGACATGCTCAAGAAAATATAATTCAGGAATAACTTACATTTCCTGAACACAAGAGTGGTCAATTTGAATACCAAATGAGAATCAAAAACTTACAAATCTTCTTACTAGAAGTGACTTAAACAACTACAGTGCATAAAAGAATGAACTTTATAATGTAATGTGATGTAAAAAACTGTTTGTTCTGTGGCCTGGTCTGCTTCTGATGCTCCGACACGTGTGGACCACACGACGGATTCAACCACAGATAGCTAATCGTAAGATGCTGGACCACACGACCGACTGAACCACCGAGATAACTCCGTGCGGTGCTGGACCATATAACTGATTGAACCAACCAGATAGCTAACTGTGCGGTGTTAGGACACACGACGGATTGAACCACTCCGTGCGGTACTGGACTACACAATCAGAACTCGAATCGTGAGCTATCGTGCACTTATTTTGCATCTTCTTGCTAAAGAATAGGGATCAGCATTTCCTGCGGATTTGCGGAATTTTGTTAGGCCCAAGAAAGTCGAGAAAATGCATTTTTTTGCTCCATGTGATACCCCTTACAATTATGCTTGTGTTCACCACTTCTGGGTTCTGGAAATGAATTGCCGAGTAACAGTGAAGTCAACCGTCCAAGTTTTTAAGCATGAAGGAGAAAGAATATTTTTGCGCCCAAGGATAAGTGAATATCGCAAGTGAGAAGTGGTCGGAAATTTTATGCGCTCTTTTTGAATTTACACAGTGAATATCACAGAAACGTGGTTCTTTTAATCTTGGACGAAGAATACTCTTTCCGTTTGATATAAAAAGTTCAGGGATCTCCAGAACAGCTGATAAATTATCTAAACCTCAACTTTATGCCAAATAGGCAGGTTACATGAATGAGGTCAAATCAAAAGCAACTGTATATCTATGAATGATTTAGTTTCATTCAAATATAAAGAATGAAATTCATTATTTTATGAAAGGGCCGGACCGAACCGGATACAGATCAGCGTGCGAATAATTCGCAAACTTAATAGAAAGCATTATTACCACAGCGAAATACATATATCAACAGTAAGGTAAAAAAACTGCACAAGAAAATAATCCTGCATCCTAATTTATTGAATATTAAATCGCTACTGATGCTAGTAAGCACGCCACGAAACTACAAGCAAAGCTAATTTCAGTTTTATATCATTGAAGGGCTGATATGCTCAAATAGAATACAAGTATCAAATATTCAAATGTGGAAGTTTTAAAAATGGAGGATGGAAATATGCATTTGAAACAACTAAAGGCGAATATCTAGTGGTTGAATAAATGCACTAATTATAGCATCAATGTACTTTGTAATGGTCTGTAAGTGATTTGAATTAATCAAGATGATTAATTTGGTAAGAAATTGTCAAAAATTCTCGAAATTCAAAAAAGGATTCAAAAAGGTCAAATTTCTGATGGTCCCATGGGCCAGAAAAGCCCATAATGGTTGATGTTACCAAACGTTTATGAAAAAAAAACCCCAGACAAGTTATTATGCCGGAGATCTTTCTAGCCACCTTCTGGACATCATTATGCGTCATGATAGTAGATATCATCATATTAGTAAAAATACGGTAAGAATACGGTTAAAATAGTTATGAAAAGAATTGTGCAAATTCTTAAACAATGACTATTACTATTGATCCTAGCAATAATTACTAACTACAGAATCCTATGGATCAGCTACATGTCAATTATTTCAAACGAAATAGTTCACATACCTCTATTACAGGATGGTCAATATTTGTAATTGAACATGTTAGGTTTAAACTTGAATGTAGATATGAATAAATTGATTATTAGTTTTAATTTATTTCCCGTCGCCTTAAAAGTTGGCTCGACTAGCCTTTTGTAGGCATTATGCATTCTATTCTGCACTAGAGCATGGATCTCTATGTTTTAATATTGATGTGTATTTATGCGCACTCGACTTTCAGTTGGCACAATCTAATTTGTTACACGACTTTCCAATGGGGTAGTGGTTCAAGGTATTCTTCCGCTTCCTGGATTCTTCGAAATTTTCAGCCATCTGTCGCACGAGGTCTAAGAAGGTCATCGGAAGGTTTTCTTCCAAAATTCGACGCTAGCGAAGTCCATTAGGGCAGCTTGCAGAGTTATCAAAGTGCTTCGACCATCAGAACAGATGCCTCCCCAGACCATGACAGATGCGCCACCTTGTTAGTTGGTCTCGCAAATGACATCGTTGCGAAGTACCTCACCTCCTTATCGTTGAACTCGCACCCTAGCTTCACGATGACATGCAGTTAAGAGAGGTTGCCGTGTGACTCATCGAGAACGTAGACCAGCACGAAACAGAAGGCTATGAACCCAGCGATTACTGATCTCCTCATTCCAACAACTCAATAACTGAGTGGACTTCTCGCCAGACGAATAAGCCGCCGGTTCGATCGTGCTGAAACTACCGGTACTCGACACAATCCTACATGCCTCTCCACCTCTCCCTCATGCTGAAATCCAATACGTGTGAAAGTGCGAAGGGGCAGATGGTCTCACAGAAACCACTCGCTTGTTTAATCGTGCCTCCACAGTGTAAACCGTTGACTGACAATTCGCGATGTCGCTTGATTTTCGGGAAATGCTCGCTAATTGGTCAATAGCGTGCTTCGGCTTTCAGGTGTAAGCATGAGAATCAACAGTGACTCGCGTCCCCCTCGGTCTCAGAGAAATAACCAAGTTAACATTCTGCAGAGCATCAGTCATGGGAAAAATTTGCCCTGCCTGCGGTTGTACGAACGGCTACTCAGCTGCCAAAATCGATGGAGATATATCATTACATTCAGTTCCTTTGAATAACCCAGCTTTAATTTTCCGAGATGCAAGAAATAAAATAAAACTCTCCCTCAATTTATAGACGATTTTTATTTAACAAAATAAAGATCCCCGACACGCTTCGTCACGGTGGACAGTCTCAAGGGTCCAAATTACAGGCAGCTTCATGACTTTTCTGATCTGTGGAATATTGGATCCATCGGTATTACAGATAGTCCAATTTCATCTGATGATGATACATCGTTTGATAATTTTCAAGATACTGTTGATCTCCTTGATACTGTCCACCGTGACGAAACGCGTCGAGATCCATAATTTGATGAATAAAAATCGTCTCTAAATTGAGGGAGAGTTATATTTTATTTCTTGCTTCGCGGAAAATTGAGTAAAGAACATCCCGTATAAGACAACGAAAATATCTGATCTGACCCAACTTTATTGAATGAATGGGTGCACAGAACAAGTTCAAAATCTGGGACATTTACACCATCGCACCTAACATTCGACAATCAATTATCCAAAAGCGGAGACATCTCGATCGGTTTCGCGTTTGTATGAGCATACAGCTTCATTAGCACCCCATGAGGTGGCTTCCTTCTGCGAGAGATTGTAGTCACCGAGCACTGTCTTCATGAAAGACGGAGGAAGTTCAGTTCGTGACCGGTGGATTTCCTGTAATACAGATTGTTTCATAAAAAATGGATCACCCTTAAACATCGTCTTAACTTCAACTTTGTCTAACTCCGCCAAACTTGAACGAATTTCTCTGAAATTTGGAAGAGATGTCAGTTGTGCTTACTAATATCATTGTTGGAAATTTCAAGCATGAATATTGAGTTGTTTTCCTGTTATAGATACAAAAGTAGTAGATAATTTGATCTTCATATCGCAATGTTACACAAAATCATACCTCATTCTTATAAAATTACATTTGTTTCCTTTGTTATGTAATATGTTGTTCTACAAGCCAAAAGCTATCAAGCAAAACAAAAATAAAGAAAATCGGTCAATCAGAGCCAGTATAGCACCATTATTCATCAACAATAATGTAACTGCTACATGTGATTAACTGGACTTCATGTTCCATAGCTTCCTGACTTCGTTGCGGTGGTGTTGGCAGCACTCCTGATTGCTTCCGGCTAGAAATCTATCTCTTACCGGGTGAAAACAATACAAAGCACAAATGAACAATAACGAGATCGCATTCACAAAAGGCAAAGTGTCAGCCTTGCTAGAAATTGGATTTTCTTTGCGAGCTACAAGCAGCAAGAAATGTAAAAAATTTTCAACAAATGTGCTCGATGGATAATGATGATTTTTCGACTCTGTGTCGTAAAGAAAGAGGGCTGCCGTCACCGCAAAAATCCCAAAACGTAGAGACCGCCTAATTTTGAGATTTGTTAAAGTTGATCCAAGTCTCTCGTTAAATGAACATGACTGACTCTAGTCTACTATGTCTATTTATTCTATTAGTTATGATATATATTTTCGGAATCACAAAGAGAGCTCTAAGAGATCTCTCAATAGAAATATTTAGAAAAACAAGAAAAAAACGTCGGGCAATGGGCAATGAGTCATTGTCACTGGCGAAATCAATGGGATCGGGTTGTCTGGTCTGATGAGGCATCAGCCCGTCTGAAGGATAGTGATGGTCGATTGAGATTAAGGATAAAATCTGATCAGGAAATTCCGAGACATTTACATCGTCCCCGGGTACAAGGTGGTGCGACTCTACTGATTTGGGCTGGCATTTGGACCAATGGCCGCTCTGAACTTCACATACAGCAAGAACCATGAATTCTGAACGCTATGTGAATGTTTTACGAATGAACATTGGCCAAATGACAGATCAACTTGGTGATCCATCGACTTGGTTATTTATGGATGATAATGCTACGTGTCACAGGAGTAGTAGAGTCAACTTATGCAAGTCTCAATTAGGGCTTAGGACATTATCTTGGCCAGCTCGTTCTCCTGATCTGAATCCCATAGAAAATGTATAGAGTATTCTAAAACGTAACGTTCGTCGTTCACTGCTACCTACAGATGGCGTATCACAACCTACGTCACTGTTAAAAAGAGAGTGGAGAAAGTTAGATCAGTCAAAAATCAACGATATCATCGAATCAATGCCTAGACGAATTGGTAATGTCATTGACAATAAGGGTAGGGCCACAAAATATTAGCTTCTTAAGAACCGTTACTGTATCATAGCTTATCAGATTATATAAGGACATTTAAATATATTAGAGACATGAAATAACATGAAAAATTCTTTCTGTATCATACTTATGTTTTATTTAGTCAAATATTAGGATGATCCACTTTTTATGAAAACGGACTGTACAAGGCCGAAATTGCTTGCAGTAATTCGACCTCGAAAAAATGAGATATGCCAATATCGACAATTACGCTGTCAATCGTAAGCAAATCTGTTCATTGAATATCCACAGGTGACACCTTAATCGCAGAGAAGAAGAATACTTCGTCCATTAAGTTGCCGCCAAGGCCTTTATGATAGAAGACTCCTTTTTTATAGCGTAGATGAAGAGGGCAGCCATGTGGCTGTATTTATACATGCCATTGCTACATTCACATGTAGAGGAATTTGGGGACCCCTGCTCATCAAGTCCAACGTCACTCGGTAGGTCCGATCTTTCATTGACGTTTGTTCGTGTCCAATAATGTCATAGTCAACTACAGATTGTTTCATAAAAAATGGATCACCCTTAAACATCCCCTTAACTTCAACTTTGTCTAACTCCGCCAAACTTGAACGAATTTCTCTGAAATTTGGAAGATATGTCAGTTGTGCCTACTAATATAATTGTTGGAAATTTCAAGCATGAATATTGAGTTGTTTTCCTGTTATAGATAAAAAAGTAGTAGATAATTTGATCCTCATTTAGCAATGTTACACAAAATCATACCTCACTCTTATAATATTACATTTGTTTCCTTTGTTATCCAGCAAAACAAAAATGAAGAAAATCTGTCAATCAGAGCCAAACAAGCAAAACAAAAATGAAGAAAATCTGTCAGTCAGAGCCAGTATAGCACCATTATTCATCAACAATAATGTAACTGCTACATGTGATTAACTGGACTTCATGTTCCATAGCTTCCTGACTTCGTTGCGGTGGTGTTCGCAGCACTCCTAATTGCTTTCAGCTAAAAATCTATCTCTTACCGGTTGAAAACAATACAAAGCACAAATGAGCAATAACGAGATCGCATTCACAAAAGGCAAAGTGTCAGCCTTGCCAGAATTAGAACTAGGGTTTTCTTTGCGAGCTACAAGTAGCGACTAAATGTCTCTTACACAAATGTGCTTCGATGGCATAATGATGATTTTCGACTCTGTCGTAAAGAGGGCTCTGGCCGTCCACGCAAAACATCCAAACGTAGAGACCGCCTAATTTTGAGATTTGTTAAAGTTGATCCAAGTCTCTCGTTAACTGAGATGGCTGCACTAGACTCGTCTATTTCTAAGTCCACTATTCGTAGAAAACTTATTGAGTCGAATTTTAAGAGCTGTAAGAGGCCCTCTCAGATCGAATTATCAGATCAGCATACAAAAAGACGTCTCAGATGGGCAATGAGTCATTGTCACTGGCGAAATCAATGGGATCGGGTTGTCTGGTCTGATGAGGCATCAGCCCGTCTGAAGGATAGTGATGGTCGATTGAGATTAAGGATAAAATCTGATCAGGAAATTCCGAGACATTTACATCGTCCCCGGGTACAAGGTGGTGCGACTCTACTGATTTGGGCTGGCATTTGGACCAATGGCCGCTCTGAACTTCACATACAGCAAGAACCATGAATTCTGAACGCTATGTGAATGTTTTACGAATGAACATTGGCCAAATGACAGATCAACTTGGTGATCCATCGACTTGGTTATTTATGGATGATAATGCTACGTGTCACAGGAGTAGTAGAGTCAACTTATGCAAGTCTCAATTAGGGCTTAGGACATTATCTTGGCCAGCTCGTTCTCCTGATCTGAATCCCATAGAAAATGTATAGAGTATTCTAAAACGTAACGTTCGTCGTTCACTGCTACCTACAGATGGCGTATCACAACCTACGTCACTGTTAAAAAGAGAGTGGAGAAAGTTAGATCAGTCAAAAATCAACGATATCATCGAATCAATGCCTAGACGAATTGGTAATGTCATTGACAATAAGGGTAGGGCCACAAAATATTAGCTTCTTAAGAACCGTTACTGTATCATAGCTTATCAGATTATATAAGGACATTTAAATATATTAGAGACATGAAATAACATGAAAAATTCTTTCTGTATCATACTTATGTTTTATTTAGTCAAATTTTAGGATGATCCACTTTTTATGAAACGGACTGTACAAGGCCGAAATTGCTTGCAGTAATTCGACCTCGAAAAAAAGATATGCCAATATCGACAATTACGCTGTTCAATCGTAAGCAAATCTGTTCATTGAATATCCACAGGTGACACCTTAATCGCAGAGAAGAAGAATACTTCGTCCATTAAGTTGCCGCCAAGGCCTTTATTATAGAAGACTCCTTTTTTATAGCGTAGATGAAGAGGGCAGCCATGTGGCTGTATTTATACATGCCATTGCTACATTCACATGTAGAGGAATTTGGGGACCCCTGCTCATCAAGTCCAACGTCACTCGGTAGGTCCGATCTTTCATTGACGTTTGTTCGTGTCCAATAATGTCATAGTCAACTACAGATTGTTTCATAAAAAATGGATCACCCTTAAACATCCCCTTAACTTCAACTTTGTCTAACTCCGCCAAACTTGAACGAATTTCTCTGAAATTTGGAAGATATGTCAGTTGTGCCTACTAATATAATTGTTGGAAATTTCAAGCATGAATATTGAGTTGTTTTCCTGTTATAGATAAAAAAGTAGTAGATAATTTGATCCTCATTTAGCAATGTTACACAAAATCATACCTCACTCTTATAAAATTACATTTGTTTCCTTTGTTATCCAGCAAAACAAAAATGAAGAAAATCTGTCAATCAGAGCCAAACAAGCAAAACAAAAATGAAGAAAATCTGTCAGTCAGAGCCAGTATAGCACCATTATTCATCAACAATAATGTAACTGCTACATGTGATTAACTGGACTTCATGTTCCATAGCTTCCTGACTTCGTTGCGGTGGTGTTGGCAGCACTCCTGATTGCTTTCAGCTAGAAATCTATCTCTTACCGGTTGAAAACAATACAAAGCACAAATGAACAATAACGAGATCGCATTCACAAAAGGCAAAGTGTCAGCCTTGCTAGAACTAGGGTTTTCTTTGCGAGCTACAAGTAGCGACTAAATGTCTCTTACACAAATGTGCTTCGATGGCATAATGATGATTTTCGACTCTGTCGTAAAGAGGGCTCTGGCCGTCCACGCAAAACATCCAAACGTAGAGACCGCCTAATTTTGAGATTTGTTAAAGTTGATCCAAGTCTCTCGTTAACTGAGATGGCTGCACTAGACTCGTCTATTTCTAAGTCCACTATTCGTAGAAAACTTATTGAGTCGAATTTTAAGAGCTGTAAGAGGCCCTCTCAGATCGAATTATCAGATCAGCATACAAAAAGACGTCTCAGATGGGCAATGAATCACTGTCACTGGCGAAATCAATGGGATCGGGTTGTCTGGTATGATGAGGCATCAGTCCGTCTGAAGGATAGTGATGGTCGATTGAGATTATGGATAAAATCTGATCAGGAAATTCCGAGACATTTACATCGTCCCCGGGTACAAGGTGGTGCGACTCTACTGATTTGGGCTGGCATTTGGACCAATGGCCGCTCTGAACTTCACATACAGCAAGGAACCATGAATTCTGAACGCTATGTGAATGTTTTACGAATGAACATTGGCCAAATGACAGATCAACTTGGTGATCCATCGACTTGGTTATTTATGGATGATAATGCTACGTGTCACAGGAGTAGTAGAATCAACTTATGCAAGTCTCAATTAGGGCTTAGGACATTATCTTGGCCAGCTCGTTCTCCTGATCTGAATCTCATAGAAAATGTATGGAGTATCTAAAACGTAACGTTCGTCGTTCACTGCTACCTACAGATGGCGCATCACAACTTACGTCACTGTTAAAAAGAGAGTGGAGAAAGTTGGATCAGTCAAAAATCAACGATATCATCGAATCAATGCCTAGACGAATTGGTAATGTCATTGACAATAAGGGTAGGGCCACAAAATATTAGCTTCTTAAGAACCGTTACTGTATCATAGCTTATCAGATTATATAAGGACATTTAAATATATTAGGGACATGAAATAACATGAAAAATGCTTTCTGTATCATATTTATGTTTTATTTAGTCAAATTTTAGGATGATCCACTTTTTATGAAGCGGACTGTATTTTAAAGTCAATAATGTTTCCTGCTTCGTATGACAATTCACCTCGTTTAATAACTTTGATGACGTAATGGAGTATACAGAAAATTTGTTCATGTAAGATCATCACAGTCTCAAAGGTAAGTGATTCTCACTGATTTGGCCGAGTGACTTTGTTTGCGCCACTCATGCTGTCTTAGGGAATTAGGGAAAAACCGATAGCGAGAGGCATAGCGAATTGACAGACATTTGTCCTACAAAATCTATTTTGTCGGTCATTGTTAGTTCTTGTAGGATGATTGCCAATGAGCACATACAATATCTGACAAAAGGCGACCAAATGAATAGCAATGAATTATAGCTTAATTTTTTTCAAAAATGTAGGTAATTAATTTAATTATGTCAAAATAAATCATGGTTTTGCCACACAATAATGCAGATTGCCCAAAAGTCAAGCAATCACTAATCGAAAAAAATCAATCAGTATTCAACAGTTTTTGTTTAGTTAATTTGAATACAAAGCATCTGTTTCGATGTCGGTGGAGAACTTACAAATTCGTCGGATATCGCAGGATATTGGAGGTGACAATCGTCGGTTGATTTTGTCAGCAATTTTGTAGGATAATTGTCGGTCTGAGGTCTACAGTGCATCATACCTATGGCTCGATAGCGAAAGGAAGCTGGCCAGATAGACATCACTTAGGATGTTGTTGCTGTCAGAGATGGATAAGGCACCAAAAATCCACTTCATGGCCATAAAGTGATGCCATTTATGTTTGCTTGATTGCATCTCTATGATGTCTTCCTAAAGACATCAAGGCTACAATGCCAAAGCTGCTTCTAAGATATCGAGAAACACGCAATGCTAATGATAAATATAGACTTCAAAATCTTCGAATTTGCATCAAATATTGCAATGCCAAAAGTCGAACTCAAAAAATTGATTGCAATCAATATGAAAGCGTTCTTCGGCTAGTCATCGCACCAGAATGACTTTTACATGTTGTGACACAGCCAGAAACTTCCTTTCTTCACAAAATAAAATCATTTTTAGTGCAAATGCAGTGTAGCGACGGCAGCTCGATTAGAAATGTGCTGGTATTCCAACAATTCCAAGAAACATTATTTTTGAAAAGTGAAGCCTGAAATGACAACTTCAGGGCATTGCCCAAGACAGTAGATATTTTATTACCGTACTCGAATAGGAAGTGTCTCCAAATTCAAGAGAGAAAAGAGCTTAAAAATATTTCTAGAAAAATATTTTTGAAAATATGCGGCCAAGTTATGTGCCCAACTGTGAATTTAATAGGTAATGAAAGTTGAAAAACGTTGAATTGTAATTAAATCAAAAAGTGAACAGGGATTTTCTTTTATCATATCACTTGCATTTAACACGAGAATGAGATGAAATAAATTATAGATCAAATTACCATGCAAAAGATGTGCGGCTGGCACATTCACCTAACACGCGGACTTAGTCACAAAATTGTGATGTAGATGTATCACAAAAATGTAGATGAATTTGAACCATAAAGTGCATCCTTTCAAAATTTATGTACGATTGTTGTTTTGTGAGCACTATATTTTCAATCTACA
The DNA here is from genome assembly GCA_907163375.1 of Prostheceraeus crozeri. NCBI lineage: Eukaryota > Metazoa > Platyhelminthes > Polycladida > Euryleptidae > Prostheceraeus > Prostheceraeus crozeri. The sequence goes on along the minus strand of CAJQUW010005933.1, from coordinate 68,185 downwards.
TCAATCTCGGCGTCTTCATCGCCAGCCACAATTTTATCAGATTGATTAATTGCGTATGTCATTTAATGTCATTTCCATATAGCTTCCGTTATATCCTTGTAATAAATTGAGTCGATGGATAATTATTCATAATTTTCAAAAGACTCCGGATAGCATCACTGAAGGTAACAATGACATTGCGTTATTCTTTCCTTCTCAATCTCCGTCTCCCTCTTACATGTTATTTTGTGGTCAGACGTCTGGTCGCCTGAGAAAAACAAGTCTCAAGAGCGAATCCCCTCCGTCAATACGCACGCGCTCCACACCAGCCTCTCTTCGACGCGCAAGAAGATGATGAGCAGCTGAGTTGAGTTCTGAATGGGAGAGGTGCTGGCGCAATCGCTTACTCACTTTCCCCGACATCGGTCCGATAGCAGCAGCAGAAGTGATAAGAAGGCGCGAAGTCTCACCTGCTCGGTGACACTCATAGTTCGAATCCCTAATAGTCCACGAGTGTGTTAATTGTGTCCTGTGTCCCTGTCTTTTTTGCTATGATGCGATATGTTATTAGGCGCAGTGATAGATTTCTTTGACTTTTGCATTCATGACAAAATCATCCATGAGCGATTCTCATGAGCAAAGGATGGCCCGTGCGAAACTGAGCAACCACGATATCACCGGAATGAGCAGTATAGGTAAGTTTTTGACATTAAATGGACATCTTTATGCGAGGTTAACTTTTATTTGTCAGATAGCTCATGGGCACGCGAAAACTACATTGTCAGCGTGCTCATGATTGGCTGCATAACATAGATATCCTTCCTTGGATCAAGATGAAAATATAGACTGTGGTTGTGAAGTAAGAGGGGTCGAAAATGGGACTTTCTTATGATGATGGTTAACACAAGTTCATGTCTGCCTAGTACAACCCACCCTGTCGTCTGTCGTGACAAATAGGATTTTGTGAAATCGAAGTCATGTAAATTCAGAAGCAGACTGAAGTTTTCCGCAAAATGATATTTTCTGCTTTTCTCCTATTGAGTGTGAAATACTAAATCTATAACCCTATTTCCCACGGTATGAGTGCAGTTTATATGCTATCTTGTAATTGCCTCGATAACCACGACTCTTGATTTGTTATATACGCGACGATGTACGCATACGACTGCTAGAACGGGCACGAGTACTAATGTAGTTAAGGTCTTTTAACTGGTGCAGCTTGCATGCAATCAAAATGCTTTGCTTTCCGCCAGTTTAGACTTTATTATAGATATAGAGCTTCATGATCTAAAAGAGTGCCAAAAATTATGACACTAGATTTAGTAGTTCTCACAATTTTTGAAAGAACCAAAAACTTTTCAATTTGTGTAGATAACTTGTATAATAATAAAACTTCAAAAGAATTGACAAATTTTACAATACTGTTCAGCAAGTCTATGTATAGATATGCTTTGCATCCTAACTTTAACTAAACTTGAAAAATGCATTGCTTCAATGATAACCGATAGACGCAAATGTATCTGATCATGATGGGGTTAAAATATGTACAATCACTTACTCTTACAGAAAATGCATGAGTGTGAGTATTCTGCAAAGCTCCATGGTCCACGTAAAACGAAAGTCTATGTGGCTAATGAAATGAAACTTTAAATATCTGAAGAGGTTGAGTTGAGGTTATGCAGAAGATAATGTTGAAATGAAAAGTATTGTAATCCGCCACGAAAGTACTCTCCTGTATAGCTCAGTAATTGGACGTTGTCGCGACATCGGTGACGGAAATGCTCACATCTTCAGTATTCCAAGCATCAACAAATTTCAAACCAAAATTAAATAATGAAGTCAATTACGATGAAACATTATTATGTGAACTTAGAGCTTATGTCTTCTAATTGCCAGCTATCAGTACTGCAATTCGATTTTGTTAAAAAATGCATCTCGTCATCTACGTAAATGTTGCCGTTATCAATTAAATGCTATTACATTTGATAATTATTTCATAAAAATTGACTGATTCCGAGTCATATTTTGATATCATCTTGTAAACCTGTCGAGAAAGAAGTTAATTCTATTTGACAAGTGCCGATTGTAATCACAGATTAAACTCAGAAAAGGATTATGTATACATGAGAATTAATTAGTGAAGTGCATTTTCCTGATTTCTCAAATGTCAGGAATGATAATGAGCATCGTTGATCTCAGTGGGAACTGGAACCGTCTCGTTATACTTTTCAATTTCCTTGATTGTAGCAGTAAACCAACTGAAGTTGTAAGTGAATTGCTAATGTAGGTTATCTAAATTGATGGATTTTAGTGTTTAGTTATTGTACAAGACAGGTAGCACAGTGTACTTGCATCTACACAAAGCATTACAATTTCTAATTTTTATAATTGTTCTGTAAGCCTTGATTACAGACCCACATTTATGTCCAACCTTTGTCGATGTCTCCATTCGACTGAGATAATGTGCGAGACTTTATCAACTTTGACATCATTCTTGATTACAAAATATTCTTGATGGAGGTCAAAGTCCAAACACTAAATAAAATCATTTAATTCAACTCTTCTGCTAATAGTCAATTTGCTTGAGGGGTTGGACTCAACTTTTTTAGTTGCCAAAGAGAAGGGAATTAGTATTAAGTACTGAACAATTTTGGATGTAGCTGACTAAGTTGCCGACTAGACGAAAACTAACTTACTCAGTACTTGCCAACTAATTGTTGATATTTAGTCGGATGACTTGGTCAGTACTTAGTAAGTTAGCTCAATTTTTTCTGTTCGGGTAGGATGACAAGTCAATGTATTAAATCATCTAATGAATCGGTAGGTTTTATTGCGCAGAACTACACTGCCCACTCACTATTCACCGATAAAAGCAGCGAAGATGATCATGGAAACTTATGTATTTTAGTTTACCTTCACAGAAAATATCCGTTAATATGTTAAATGTTAATATCAGTTATTCTTGACAATGTCGCAATATGATGATTGATGATGTCACACTTGATATCAGTTATTGACAGAAAATCAATGACTACTTTTATGGCTTTTGTATTCAGATGTGATCAGTTTGCTGTGTGATTGTAATTCATCTGCATATGTGATTATATATGTATGTCCAGCTGCATTTTGCTGCTTACTTTGTTGATCCTCTGTTATATAAGCTTTCACCTAACAGCATATATGACTGTTCAACGCCTAATTGCATGCACACTTGATTCTAAGTTGTTAAGTTATCCTGATCAGCTGTCACCCTTGGGTCTAGTCTTTGAGGTGCACCTAAAAGTACTTTGGCTTTGAGTTCTTCCCAATGTTAACTACTGGTGCTTCAATATATTTAGTCAATGCTCGATATGCTACCGCCTATTGGACTCCAATTTGCTGCAGTAGCATTGAAAAGAAAGTAGACATGAAAGAGACCTTACCAAAAACCTTAACCCACAAACCTACCACACAAACTAATCAGAGAGAATCAGCGGAAATACTACACAATCACTTCCAGCAAATACATTCATCACATCCGAGCTCACGGAGCTTCAATGCATTGGGATATTGCTGTGCCACTATAATTACAACATTGCTAGTTAAAATCTCAGATCATGCAGTTCTCATCTAAAGTTCTCAGATCATGCGAGTGGCATGCGAATACTGTAAAAGCGGCTCTCATTTTGACCAAAAATATACTGATAAACATCTGACGAACCATCTTACTCCCGATTTCAAGCCCCGTTGCACAGGTTAAAACCACGGTTTCGGAGCAGGCGCCGGAGCGGCCGAGAACCGTGGTGGAGAGTCTGTGCCGGAGTCGACAGAAATACCACGGCTGTGGCTTGAAGTGTAGCTGAAACGAATGCAAGTGTGTCATCGCTGTCTGAAATCTGCAGGCTTTTATCTCCTCTCACAATACACATCCAAATGCGAATCACTTATCTAGATTTTAATCTAGATTTTAAAGGAGATCGCTAACTTCCTCAAGATCATGATTCAGCCGAAAACGCAACTGTCGTACGGAAAGCTCTTGGTGAACTACATAGACATGCATTCTCGCCTCAAATTTGGTTAGAGCAAATTTAAAGGTTCTTAATCATTTCACCCTTAAAAAGTGTGGTTATTTTCTAACTGTCTAATTTTCAATAAAATACTTAGAAGAAGTATTTTCCATGGCTGCCTTATAATTTTTATACTGAGGAATTGGTGCCTGTAAATAGTATACTTGCAACTTGCTAAAGGTTGAAGAATTGAAGATGCTTTCAATGATTGATTCAATGATAATTCAATGATTTTCTTTTTGCACATTATATGAAATATAATAATGTGCAAATGTGCAATATTATGCGAAAAATGTTTTACAAAAACTCATAGGTTCAATTCAGGATAAGTAAGCACTCATATAAGTACTGTAGCTCTGAGTCGTAAACAAGACTATAAGACGCAAAGTGTAAATGACATGGACACAAACTGCTCCTCACTTTGGCCAACAACGTCGCTCAGAAACTTCTGGTTAGATGATGGTCAGGAGGGGACTTGACTGATTCGAGGAATGGAAAGAGGTGTGGACTGAATCGGTTCCTCCGCGATCTGGCTGCACTTCAGATGCTGGTTTGGATGCAGTTAAGAGCCAATCCCTGTCAAAGAATTGATAAGAATGTGTCATGTAAGCGGTCATATAATGATTTGTGATAAAGAAATTCACTTTTCAATAAATAGAGATAGATATTCAAGAAATCAACTTGAAATCAACAACTGAATATAGACAGATAAGTGTTCTCTCGTAAGACCCAACATTCGCTGCATTGAATTATGAATAAGCTCTGAAACTCTCTTTATCTCGCAGCATAACAGTGTGGTTTATTGCACAAAGTAGGATTCTATTTTCATTACTTTCAGCATTAATCACATCCCAACAGTTGCAACCATCATGATAAATGCTTTGACCTTTTGTCGGCATCAGTCGCGAATGTACTGTAGATTCAAGCCAACGACTTTAGAACCGGAGCACACCAAGTAACTACACGACTACCGAGCCATCTGTTGTGAGTTTGATTATGTCAAAAGCATACACTACTGAAAGCATGCACAGGGATGCTGAATTCTGCAATCACCAATCTGAAAACACGAATTTGGATCATGTAAAAAAGTCATTATGAACACGATGCGAAATCAATTGCAAATTTTGATAGCTAACATGTTAAGTCTTCACCATATATAATAATGATAAAGTAATGACAAAGTAAGGGTTTGTTGTCTATGCTGCAACTGAACTTTTTAATGTACTTTAATTTTTGCTAATATATTTGTAGCAAGGAAAACATTGGTACACATTTAAGTAGGCACCGATTGAACAGTGGCTACATTATTTTAATACACTTTGCATGATAGCGATTTTTGCAAGGTGCTTAAGAGTCTGATTAACTGACGATCTGAAACATCATGGCGTTCTCAGACTGTTTTTGATGTCAATCCATTTAAAAAACTAACACAAAGTTCTCCTACTTGCGATACCGAAAATGTGGCATTAAAACTGCGTGAAGGAATATGTTTGATTCTAATGAAATCATCGTTAAAAACAATGTTGTCATAGTTGATGAGCGTTGTATGAAAACTAAATATGTAAATATTTCATGGAAATGATGATTACTTATAGGGTCATGAGCAGAGCAGCTACCTCGGAAAGAGTGCAAACATCGATTCCTTAAACCTTGTGATAATGTTGAGTACTTTTACCACAAACACAACGAGAAAATGGAGTACAGCCTGAAGATATTCATTGTCCCTGCCAATCGTCAGAAAGCTCTTTTTCCTGTTTACAATCATAAACAGATCCTACCTATACTTCATTGGGGTTCATGTCCTTAATGATCATTATTTTCTTGCCAGATATATTCTTCTATGCGCTATGTACTGATGTCGCTGCTGACAAGCAAATAAAAATAAAGAGGTGGGAAAGTTATGATTATGAACTTGAAATGGCGTGTGCTGATGTTGAGATAAGAATACGAGAAATATTGAGAATTAAATACAAATATTACTATTGACGTCATCTATTAGCATGCTTGAGGAAATGCAACTGGATTGTACTTATCAGACAGTTTGTTGCAAGTTCTAAATCAAATTTAACTGACTATTACTTACTTCCTTTAAATCGCGAAAGACATTAATTTTCAGAATCCAAAATTGAATTGTAGAATTTATGAATTAATAATTATATTACGTGAATTTCATTGATCATCAAAACGCAGGCTGATGAGTTGATTTTCTTTTAATCTTAAACTGCACAAGCCACATTCTCTTCATTAGAAAAATGTCTTATTCTGAGGAAAGTTCTGATGTAGTGTTATAACACACAGTCAAACATTAAAAGATGAATGAGCATCACAGAAATGTATTTGAGTTTGTGAGTTATGATAAAAGATTGGCACTTCAGTCAAATGTGCATCACAATACACAAGCTGATTTTTCAAGTCATCACGGTTTAACAAGTGACGTAGAACCGACCTGACTTCCACAAAATTTCGTTGTTACATACGCGAAGGAGTACAGGCACATCAGTCACTGCACACTACTGTATTTAAGTTGAATTTAATAAGTTGTATTTAAGTTATTTCAGCTTGTCAATGCAAGCTGAGTATCATATTTGTGGTATTATTTAGGTTTAATTACTGGTGGAATTTAGCTGTGTTTTAATAGTATATTTAATGTAATATATAATATTCATCTACCATGTGCTTGTATCAATGACACCATCCGCTCATTGATCCTCTGTGATTGCCTCATTGAACATTTGTGGATTCATCCAATAATTCATTCAATAATTCACCTAGTAGGCCTACTTACTTCAGTGTTATACAGTAATTCATCAGCATCATAAAGTGGACTATTTACCCTTTCCTGTGGTGCTGTTAACTTTTCCAGATAGCCTCATCCCCCGAAGGATGGGTATTCATGCATTCGCGATCCAAATAATTAAGATTTTACATTTTTGCTGGCATTTTTTATATGTTTTTTGAAAAGACACAAAAGATTGTTAATATTCTTGTTAACAGAGATTATTTTGTTAAAGATTGACGTCGTGGTACAATCCCTGTGAACATATGAATTTGTTACAAAAGTTTGGAATTTTATCATGTACATAGTTTTTTGATCGCTGTGTGTACATAATAGGTGTCACACGGTCCGCCAAGCATGGCTTGCTATCTAAATTTCTATGATTATACAAACCTCTACAGTATTTTTATATGTTTTCTGCATTGTTACACATCATTTGAAATCGTTCTCTTACATTATCGGCAACGAACGCAAGCTTGCAATTCTAGTGTAGGTAATGGAACATGGATGGTACTCTTTTTAAGCATAGGTTACCTCTATGAATATGAAATAGAAAAAGCTGATATCTAGAAATATGAATATAATACGAGTATTTTGCAAAATAAGTGAACATATAGAAAGTCTTTGTCACGAATGATCTCATTATGTTGTGGTAAAAGTAGATTGATCATTAAAAGCTAAAGTCATAGTAAAAATGCTGGTGAACAAAAACAACATTGGGGTATTATAGACATCCACCATAGTAGGCCAATGTCTTATATTGCTATGTCTTATACTGTTACTTCATCAATCATCAATTTGTGACGCCATCATTTTCAACAGATATTGGTGGATATTGTCTGTGAAGCTTTTCTGTTAAGCTAAATGGTCATTTTAGCTGTTTTGACGATGTGCAGCTTACAGTGTAGGCTGCATCTGCTAAATCATTTTTATAATCTGGAATATTGCTTTAATCTATAATATATTTGGCTAGAATCAGTAGAATCAAAATGAATTTGCATTTAAATTTATACATTTGACCAATAATGTAGCGGATTTATTACAAGAAACCAATCACAGAGATGGTGTGAATATACACTGCATCTGATCACAACAGTATTGGCCGAAATGAGCGGGCTGTGCCTGGGTCTGGGAATTTCTTCTGAACGGGACAGAGCCGTTGATGGATAATTCAAGCCCATTTACAAGTCTGATCATAGTCTGACAATCACAATATGAAATTGATCATTTGTCAGGGTAGAAAGCTAATTCTGACGGTTGGCAACAGCCATAAAAGCCGCATAGGAAACTTCTGTTCTTTTAATCTTCTTGTCTGTCAAATAACCCGAGTTCGATTATGTACCAGAAAGACGTTGTTGCATTTCAGTCGGAAATCATGCAATCTAAGATAATGATTTAGCTGCTGCTAAAGATGTTTTTTATTTTTTCCAATTGAACAAAAGTGAGGCTTATCATTTCCAAAATCTGTCTCAGCTGCACTGCATTTTCGAAAGACTTTTAGATAAGTTCTAGATTACAGGAGATTTCTTTATCTCTCAGCGGCATCTCTTTATTGAATCACTTTTTCTCTTGTTTGAAATTGATGCTCGTGGTCACAGATGAAATGATGCATAAAATTTCGCAGTACGTTTGCGATTAAAAGAGCATTCACTGCAAAATTGTCATCCTCGATTACATCTTCACACAAGTGCTGCTCTAAATAGTTTCATTCTGACAAGCAATTACTAATAGATTTGATTATCCAATTTGCATCACAAAGTTGAAGTTTCTGTTGTCTTCTTCATCAGATTTATTTTACAAATTCTAACCTCCCAATGTCATTCAAAGTTTGTGCACGTTCATCCACAGATAGTCAGATTCGATTAGATCAAAATTAAAAGCAACTGAAGAGAATAGTTACAGTTGAAGATGAACAAAACTCATTTGCGAAAATGCGAAAATAGAAATCTTCATTATTGAAAAAAACAAACTCAGGATCTATTTGAATACTGATCGAGTGTCTGAAGTTATTGAGCTAAGATGGAATTTTCCTAAGAGGAAGGAAGATACTTACGCATCTCGCAATTTCAACCCAACTTTTCTGAATTCCATTTCACCTCAACTAAATGAATATCGGGATCATCTTCTGCTGAGAAATGAGTTGAAAAAATGCTCTTTACAAAAGTATCACGTAGAGAATCATCATCTGAAGAGATAAATGATAAATCGTCCATAGGGAGAGGTTTGAAATAATATTCATTGAAACATAGCAATCGGATGACTTTTAATGCAGGAGAGATACTTCCGCCTTCAAATATTTACAGAATTAAGACAAAAATGTCAACCTTTCGATCCCTGATTTACATGATAGCCCAATCAATTTGCTGATCGATTTGTCTTTAATTTACTACCCACAGTGACTGAAGGGAATTCAATTTGCAATTCCGGAAATAACCGCATCCATACCGAGATGGGAGCTCGCCACCCCCTTTCGCATTTTCGCCGCAGCCCTCGTAAAGCGAATTCGCTTGACTTCAAGCTTTTGTGAAATTTAGTTATAGCGCATTTTCCAGCTTCTAGCCAAAACTCATTGGATATGGCCCATCGAAGGGTCACATCGAAGACATATTTTTAAAAAGCACTATTTTCGAAAGTCTTTTATCACTTTTAGTAAACATTTTATGTTATAACTTTTAACCAACGCATCAAATTTCAGTATGACCACGTTATTTCACAGATATGAGCCCATGAATCATACAGTATAGTATATAATTTTAGACATCAAATGTATTATTTCAAATTCAAATGCTATGTAAATACTACTCACAAAACAGTTTCAAGTAGTGACACATGCAGTGTACAAGTAGCCATTTCTGTGCCCATTCCTAATCACTTGAATTTCTTGGGCATCTGCAAGTTGTCCTCCTTAGCTACAAGCACATTTAAAGTTGCTCAGAACTGTAGAAAATCATTTCACAAATGCAGTGGGATGCCTACTTCTCATTTCATACGTATATTTGAGTTACATTCTTTGCAAAAAATCAATCTTATCAATCTATCTTTGGATTCACAATTCATTTCTTACCATATTTATCCAGCTTGGCATCGTAAGCAGCAATCATTGATGATTCATATTCGAAATTCGATAAAATTTTGAAATTTCCAAAAATCTGTAAATTGTTTGGATTGTGTCTGATCAAGTGCATGGAAAGATGGGTCATTAGCTAAAAAAGATAAGTCAGAAAGCTACAATATTTTGGTTGGTTAAAGCTAAAAAATAAAAGTCCTCAATTGTTTAACTTCTTTGATCCAAACTTATTGCTATGTTGGCTGGACTACATTTTGACTGATATCCACGAACGTCATATATTATCTCTTGCGTATTATGCAGTCCAGATTGTAGGTAGAACAAAATCAAATCGATTGTTGAATGATTTTGCTGTCAGTGAATCGCTGAACAGATGCAGAATGACAAATGATGCGCAAAATTATGGTAAGATTTCATGATATGACAACATTCAAATTTCAAATTTTAGCTGATTAAAATTCTTGGAAGATTGAAAGATGTTGCATGAAACAAAACTCCAAGTCTTAACAAACAAAATGGCTTTATAATTAATGTCAAGTACTCAGTTCAGTAATCACAGGACATCATCAAGTTTTGCGCACATTATGACTCATCCTGTGTATTAAATGTAAAATTCTGTTAGAAATATCTTAAGTGACTTCATTGAGAGGCACACCATAGATATTTTTAAGCTGATTATTTTACAATTTTCGAGCATTACTCTATCGTAGAATGCTGGTGATAACTGTCTTGTCGCTCACAAATTCTCTATCTTCGCATTGATCACGAACGGGAAGTCATCTTAACAGTAAACAGAAGTACATTTTTCAGAACTTCTCTAATTACATATCATTTCGGGTGTTGTAATGGTTGATGCACCTAAATGTCACATTTTTAATGCAACCACGACCTGTGCTTGAAATTTCAAACGCTTGACGCCCAGGTAGAGTCCGGAAATCCGCATTTGATTGGATTTCATTGAGTTCACCAAATGATAATATTTGTCTTTGATCAACATTCTGATGAACTGAATCATTGTAAGCAGTCTTTCAGTACACACTCTACGAGCATTTCCATGACTTTTTCATTACAAAAGAAGTTCTCGAATGGCTAATGCAAGGGTGTACGTTGATTGCAATAATTGTGCCTCTTCAATGCAATTAAAGTTCATCAAAACTTATTTTCAAGTCATGCGTCGGATTTCGATTGTCAAACCCTGGGAAAGCCGACTTTTTGCTTTGTTTATGTTAGTGAGACTAGAATGGACAACGGATGGTTTGTTGATGGCAATTTCAGTTTCTCGGTTATGCGCTGATCTAAGTCAGTGCAGCTAGACCTTTAGAAGAATTAAAGTACTGACACGTAACAGTTATACTGTAGGTTCAAGCCACTAGGCATTTTGCTAGAGGCATTTACCATATTGCAAGTTATTTCATTAAAGTGCTTTTATATGACAGTAATCGTGAATCGTAATCATAGCACACTAATAGGCCTACAGTATGCTTCATAAAGCAACATTTTATAGTAAACAGTAAGTTTTTAACTATAGTTGAATGAATTTGTATCCTATATTTTTCTTTGTTATATGCTGGCCCAGTAAGCTATAGGGCCTAGTCCTTAAAAGGACTGATGGGTGCGTTCCCCAGTGGCCAGATTCATCTCCTCTAAGTTCTATTACATTTCGGATTCGATCAGGCATACTGCCGATCAAATTTCTGATCATCTGTTTATCAATCTGACTCCACTACTGCCTTATTAAAGATTCAAACCGATTCAAATCATTGCCAGGACAAATTCGTCGACGAACTCGCCGTTTCAAGATAGACCAGACATACTCGATCGGATTCAAGTCCGGAGACCTTGCCGACCAGTCTAAGCTTCGTATTCCTGCCTGTCTTTTATACGATTGAGTTGCCCTGGCAAGATGGCATGGAGCATTGTCATCCATGAGAATCCAATCAGATGATAGATCACCTAAACTGAATGCTAAAAGATATACATTTTCTTCGAGCACTCGAAAGTAGCGTTCGGAGTTCATGTTTTCCCTAATAACATGCAGTGAACTGAGACCATCACTCCAAATGGCTGCCCAGATGAGCAATTTCCTGTAATCGTCCTGAGTCCTCGATGTAAAAGCGATCAGGAATGTCTTGCCCAGACTTCAGCCAAAGGCGTAGACGTCCATCTTTGAATTTAAATCGGACAGCTGCCTTGTCCGACCAAATAATGCGTGACAACTGATTCCGACAGTGACAAAGCTTCTTTGACCACTGTAGTCTTGTTTCTGGTGGTGCTCGGACAGATTCAGTTTCGATGGTCTCTTGCAACTGGAGTAGTTCAACTCCTTAAGTCGTCTTCAAACAGTTGTCCTGGAAAGATTTGAACCTGCTGAAAAAACTCAGATCAACCACACTGGTGATGTAGTGATTTAACCTGCGAGAGTCAGCCTTGGTCGGCCAGAAGACTTTCCATGAGGCCGCTGATAGACTCTTCGCAACGAAAAGTAAATGAGCAATTCCATGAGTAATAACGTTACATCGTGCGCATTTGCAACATTTCAGTAACATTTTTGTAGTAGATGTTACCAGATTGGCATCCATCTACGGGATAATGGCTAGCACATTCCCTGAAATTAATGCTTGCATGCTCAATTTGCTTCATCACTCTTTCTTTGTGACGCACTAATTAATTAAGTTCAAAAGTAATAACGATACAGGAATTGACATGAAAATCGAGTAGTGATTACATATGCGAAAATGTCTGCGAATTGAAAGATTTGATCGATGCCATTATTCCATGAAATCAAAGTTGAAGATCATATCAACATCACAGAAGTTGTTGGAATTGAATTCGTGCATTACTCTAGTAACAATCTTAAGAAAGGAAACGTAATAACGTTACAGCTGAAGCGTAATAACGTTACACGTACGAAATCCGGATTTACATTTGGCTGAAGTGGACGTTACTTCGGCTTCACATGCTCCAGTTAGCCTCAATACAACACTTGAAGTCCTCCCATGCTTGCTCGGGGTTTTTCAGATGAACGGCGAGATGCTCCTGTCTTACTACTGATAAAAGTAGGCAGTAGTGATGAAGGTATTTTTCTTTCAGTTATTCTGAAAATACTTTATCTTGGGAAAAAGCGGATGAATGCAAGTTTTCCCTCACCATTCAATGAGATCTTGTAGAGACATTAAATTCAAAATAGTTAACAACTGAAATCGTAATAAACCACTCGGCATTTCAGTGACATCATAATGTTCATAGTATCTGCTTATGTGTTTAAGTCTACCCCTAAATATTTCAATTGATGCCAGTAATTTACTGCGTATTACACGACATTAGTATAAAAGCTAGTTGGCCAAATTCAACTTTTGATCAATTCAAATAATGTGCTGTACGAACAATATAGAACGGTTGCGTCGGCAGATTCGCCCTCAGATGATGCTTACATGATCACAGGTAGCAAATTATCTAACCAAAATTTTGTGAAGCAACTTGTGTCGACCATCCAACGATTTAACACCGATGCCGTCCTACATTCAAACTACATTTTTATGGATGAAACATTCTTTCAGACAGGCATGATTTCCCGAAGACTCTTGTCTGCAGGATGGTCTGTATAATAACTCAAGCTTTCAACTCGCTTCCTTAGGAGAAATGACTTGACATGCAGTTGATAGTACAGCAGCGTGGATTACAGTTCAAGAAGTCACAAATGCATACAAGAAAGCACATACATTTTTAATCATGATTTGGACAGCTCACGGTTTCCGTGGACGGTTGCAGAATTACCCACTCAGCTTGAGTATCATGATTACATGATAAATTAAATAGCAATCTGAAGGCAGAGTGTGACTTTGGCTCCTTATCAAAATGCTATTTTTTCGAAATGGTCCTACGATTCAGCTTCAATAAACCTGTCCCAGGGTAAGGCTAAAAGATATGAATAACGGAGACGGTCTCAGCAGCATCAAAAACTATGTTTCCGTTAAAATTTTTATTCGGAAAACCAATACCCTCTGACTGCCAATGGAAGTAGGCCTACTTATACTATTAATTTTCCACTTAAAATCTAGCAGAAGCGTATGTTTCAGATGTTGCTGAGGACGTTTCTGTTATTGGCATTTCATCTCTAGACTTTTTCTGGAGCAGTTTTATCAAAACCATTAAACTTGTCTCCGTGACTTCAACTATGCAGCACATGCCACTGCTAGGGCAATCCACGAACTTATTTCCAACAACTAGGGTACCTATACGATTTCAACTTTGCTAATATGGTATAATGGTCTCGATCAAATCTTTCAATTCGTAGGCTTTTCTCATAATTGGCCACTACTCGATTTTCATAGCAAATCGTGCAACTTTGCCAACCACAAACTTTTGTTGATTTACAGTGTTATTGAAATAGAGAGCAAAGCAAATTAAGCAAAATTAAATGGCCAAGCTTATCTACATAAACCATATAGATATATTTTATTTATTTTATTCGATCTATTTATCATTCGTAGGCTTTTCTCATAATTGGCCACTACTCGATTTTCATAGCAAATCGTGCAACTTTGCCACAACAAACTTTGATTTGTTATTGATACAGTTATGAAGAATAGCAAAGCAAATTAAACATGCAAGCTGTAGCTTCAGAGTATCTACATAAACCATATAGATATATTTTATTTATTTTATCCGATCTATTAATGCCAACCTATTCAATATACTGTACTACAAAATACATCATTGGAATTTAGTGTTTACGGGCGATATAGCGTTGTTCTCATAAAAACGACCAGTTATACTTTTAGATAAATTGATGTCAGATACACACGACATTATTTGAAATTTATCAAAGCTTGTGTCGCGGTAATCGCGAGGTTCCTCTTGAGACCTCGGATGGCTGTTGGACAATGATAAAACAGTTTGTGTAGCGTTATTGCGCTTGAAACGTAAAAGCGTTACATTCTATGCAACATTTATGAAGCGAGTGAAAATCAATTTCACAGATGTTCCATCATAAATGACCGATGCTAGCTCAGGATATGAGATTATGCCACATTCGGCTTAATAAATAATCCTGCAGATTAAAAGATCGCTCTGAAGCGTAATAACGCTACATTTTTTACATGTGTTATACAATGTAAAAGTTCTCAGCAAAAATTAAGGATTGAATGAATCTATACATATTTTTCTATCATTCTTGACCTGATTTTAAAGTATTACTAATGAAAAGAAAAGAAAAATAATTGACTCTCTTGTGCAAAAAAATCATGATGAAATTCACGTGAAAAATAATGTAAATTCCAAAAAAATGAATTTTGAAGAAAATTTTAAAAATTCAGCTATAAATCGACATCAAACGTAAAATTCAACATCACATTCGGACACATTGGGGAAATTTTGATAAGAAAAAATGTTTTTGATAGATATCCGACAATTTAATTTTTTGACTTAAATGTTGACAGTCGCGCGGAATTGCTCAAATAGTACTTTTGCGGACCTTTAATTGTTGCGACACAGTGGGAACTGGCCGGCACTTCGGATCAAAGTCTCAGCTTGACCCCTAAGATAGTCTTTCTGGTAAGATTTCAACGCAGAAGCTCGCATGCCACTGAGAGACACAAAACAAATTAAATGACGGAATTCGATGTCTTTTGATTACACAGCATTGTTCTCTTCTGTCTCAGCAAGCAGTCTAGACAATGCACAGGCACCGATAGACAGCCGCATAGTAAAGAAATCCATCTGTCTGAGAAAATGTGCGATCTGTCTGTTATGCATGCGTAGGAGTGATGAGTCACGCTTCCTGGTTAGCGATGAAAATAAGTCTTGAATTCCAAACAAATTGCAAAAGATTGAAGCATTATTTAGTCTACTGACTGCTATATTTAGAGTACCGTCATGAAATCTTCAAAGGAGCAATTTCAGAACATCAGCTTTTCAAACATACATGTATAGAGTTTGTTGAATTTGGAAGCGACTTTCTATAAGTAATTTACGTTTACCCACTTCAATTCTTTATGAAGCAATCTGTAAGTTGTCGGTATCTTGCTATTGTCAACCACTGGAAGCCGCCATCACTTGGGTACCGTTGGCATGACAGCGCGTGTCCACGTCCATAGAAATCCGACCCTCAATAATAATAAAGGACTGGAACGGCCAGGAACATTGAAAACAATAGAACGTCGTTGACATGTGCAACCACAGAATTAGACTGTTTAATCGTATCACTTTGCTAGAAGTGCAAACTGAATCAAACAGATGGCACATGCAGGAACTTAATAAGTGGGCAAAAAGAAATTTTTAATATCTTGCAGAGATAGGAAAAACAGTTGTGCGTCGCTTGCGGATTGCTATGAATTCCTTCAAAATGCTCCGATCGCCTCGATTCCTTCAGATTCGAAGAATTCAGATCATTGCGCAAAAGTTTTCTCGATCATGTTGGGCCCTCCGATCATTTTAAAAAAGTTAGCAGGCGCAGGAAAAAACGTTCACAAACTTCTCTGTAGAACTTGACATCGTCTGTGTCTCTTTCTGCTGTGTGATCCGGTTGATAACAGTCACTGAAACTTTGCACAATTTGGCGTGTTTAATGTTGAACTGGCTTGCTCATTGTTCGATTGCTATGGTATTTAGTCAGGAGATTGTGCCATTTCAATAACGCTACATGTTCCAATGCTTCCCTTCTAGTCAAACAGAAGAAGAGACGACCGGTCTAATTCTGTGTGTGTAACTGATTAAGCCATAAGTCTATCCTACGCTGATTTATCTTCATGCGTGCCCCATTCAACTTATTGCTCAAAGATTAAAGATTATTTCACAATTTAGATTTTAGTCAATCGATAATTAAGAGCATTTGGTAAGCGGAAGAAATGACTTCAACAAACCTTATCTATTCGTCATTCATTTTGTTGTAATTGAATGAAAATCATCATCCTCTAGGAATCTCAGTTATAACTACATAAAATAAACTAAGATTAAGCCTACTGTACAAAATATAACTGTAATGAATAAATTTGTAATGAACTTTGAAGAAAAGAAAAAGAAAATAAAATACATGTGAAACTACAGTATACTGAACTTGCTAGAATCGACCCACAACGTCTCAACTGGAACTACTCCATGAAGAAAATGAAATAAGGAACTAGATTTGTTACAAATGGACCAATTGGTGACTAACTATTCATGAAATTTAATCTACCTCTCAAGAGGACCGGTCTGTGTCCCATCATATCTAGCTTTAATCCGCAAACAATTATGACAAGCGCAATCTGTATGCGACGGAAGATGCTATCAATCACCTATTTCACTGCAGATGGGAAAGGAGATAATTATTCACGTTGTTACCTAATTTAATATAGAAAATAAGCTAACTAAGAAATTATCAAAGTGTAGATCGTGCTAACAATTAAAATACAGAAATAAAGGAAAGTGATGGGTAATAAATTCATAAGATATAGTTGAACTGCAATAATTCAAAACTGCACAAAATCGTTCTGCAAAGTAAAAATTGTAATCTCAGTTGACATGCAATCCTTCTTGCAAGTTCATGTAATTTCTGTAGCTGCACTTATTACGGTACTTTAATTAAGTATATTTTCAAAGCAGAATAATGCATTTTGTACAAGTCCAACCGGATCACGAGAGAAGCAGATTTTTCCCATTGCATGCAACGCATCGCCTTCTATTACAGAACAACAGTCAAATTAATGACATATTACGAAAGATGAATAACTGACATGAAGACTTTTATAGTCAATAACGTTGGAAAACTGACAGAGTACAAACAATGTTCCTGTCATCGCTAATGATTTTTCAAAACAGCTAAAAGCGACAGTTCAGTCATAAGTGTCATATTCTTCTGCGTTTTTTTCCTGCTAAAAATACATTGCATTGCAGTGGGTTCAGAAACTATTGTAAACAACTTGATTTTGACCAATGTGCACTCAAGCAAATCGCGGAGTTGTCTATTGATAATAAGTAAAATTTTCTATCAATTTGCTTAATTAGTAAACAGAAACTCCTCTCGTACTCATTAACTTGCACAGCAAGTCTTGATGCATGCAGTCATAGATAATATGCAATATTTTTCCTTGAATTGTAGATACTCGCCACTATACTGTAAAAATATCATTCAGCCTAGTATA
The DNA here is from genome assembly GCA_907163375.1 of Prostheceraeus crozeri. NCBI lineage: Eukaryota > Metazoa > Platyhelminthes > Polycladida > Euryleptidae > Prostheceraeus > Prostheceraeus crozeri. Next base: position 50,197 of record CAJQUW010005933.1, on the reverse strand, counting down.
AACTGTATATCAACAGTTGCTGTAATAAAAAATAATGGAATCGAAACGCTAGTTTACAAAGTACATAGAAGTGCGAAGCAAACAGAGTATGAATAGAAAAGTTAATAAATAACACTTGACACTCCTCAATAAAGAAACATAATAAATAAATGTAAAATATAATAAAATCTAATGAATAAAGCAATAATAAACACAATAGCGTAGTAAAGATAAGATAGAAGAAACATATTTTACTAATAGAAAAGAATGCGATTTCTAATAAAAGGTTGAGTTTCAAAATTCTATTTTTCTAGACTAATGTCTTACAGAAACAGGGTTTCAAAAACATGGTTCATATGATTCGTGCATTTTGCAGCGTTTCTTTTCAATAGAGCAATCTACTAAATACGTATGTCGGCAACTTCAAAGGTGTGTGGAACAAAGCACCTGTAATATCGATAGCATGTTATTTATGAGTTTGATAAGTTGAATGTTTATAACATGCAACATGCATCTGCTGACAGTGAGTATAGTGACTCAATTCATTGAAAGTATTGTTCGCATTCGTTTCTCTAGGAAGCCATGAATCGAGAATAGGACGACTGGTTTTCATAACACTAGCTTTACTGAACCTTTTCTACCTCTTGAACTACTGAGGTGTCCTATAAGATACTTTTCTCAAACAAAGCACTCTTGCTAATTTTGATGTAGGTATATCTAGACTCATTATCACATCTATTAGAGCAGTGTGTACAATGATAAGCTAAAAATCAATTTCTATTCCCAGTATTAAGCTTACATTTGGTCATTCAATACTCACATCATTTTAACTTGAATTTCATTCATCCTTAGCAATATAAGAGAAATGACATCACACGCATTTTTCGAAAGGATATTTAATAGCATCAAAATTCATGAACGATACCAAATGCATCTTTGACCATGGAACAGCGCATGTTTTCGCAGGTAGTTTTTGACTGTGAGACAAGTAGGCATTGTGGCATTGCCAGAAAGCGTAGCACTTTCGTCGCTGGTCGCTGATGTAGATCGCATGTCTGTCGGAGCATCATTATCAGAATCACTATCATTCAAGATAGACTCGTGTTGGTTTTGAATACCGTCTCATGGATATCCATTGTCAAATTCTCCTCACTATTTTCTTCGTTCGTATTCCAATTGCTAAAAATTCTAGACATTTCATCAGCCGAAATGTTGCGTCCTGACATGGCGTACTGAATCACTGATGATACTCAATCAAGCTGGTCAAAATAGGTATGACCCATCATGACGTATCCAATCAAGAGATTTGGCTTTTGTCTCTACACTGAGTCGGTCTCACACGCCCATGGAAAATGTGTTCTTACGTCTAGCCATCTTGATTTTTAGGAGACAAAAGTGATATGATAATGTGTGCTTATGTGCATAATAGTAGTGAACAATTTTTCATAAATGTAAATAGAAACAATTAATTATTTAGCTGTATCCTCAGTTGAAAACTGGGAACAGACCTGAATAGTTGATACATGTATTTCATTCAATATCAGGAATCATCAGCAGTCTAGTTTACATCTTTCAAATCGACACAACTCCCTATTTAACGTTGCAGCCGTACCCGGGTACATTTGAGATTTGCAATTTGAAAGCTAGTGAAACTTACGTGGGTATTCATCAAATATCACTTTAAGCACACTACTGACTCTCGCGGAAGTTTTGTGACTAAGAATGCAAAAATACATGCTCAATACTAGAAGACAAAAATACGACATGCAACTCACCAGGAGAATCATGTGTGGCTCTCCAAGAATGCAATATGTGGGTCACTGACCAGGATTGCCATGTAGCTCAACAGGAACCTATACGGCTCAGCGGGAATGCCAAATGTGGCTCACCAGGTGTGTCAACTATAGCCCTGCAACCTTACAACCCATTGTGTCCTACATTCAAATATCGATTGACTTTTTAAAGTAACATGCGGGTTGTGATGGCAAAGTCATCCATGTGATTAGGCATCAATTTATCCAGGTTTTGTTAATCCCGTCTAGTACTTCCTATCAGATATGAATCACTGAAGTACGCATTTTGTGCTATAAATTTTTACATACCATAGCTTCCAAAAATATTGGATTTTACGTCGATCATCTTCACGGTTCGCAATACTTTCAAAGCGTTCTGCTTTAAGCTGCTTTGTATCTAAAATAATTCAGGGTAAGGCTCTCAGGAGCATTTTGGCTTTCAAAGTGAGAGTTATGAGCAAAGGCAGTGGATATAGTTACGGACAGTTACATAGTCTTTGGTTATGACTAAAGACTTCAGCCAATAACGATGACATCTATCCAAATGTGAACAACACATGCAAGAAAACATCAGACCATTGATATCAATCTAATGTCAGATGCTCACACTGCAGTTTGTTCGTGTTGAATCGTGTTAGAAAATCAAATATTGATTAGTTGCTCAAATATTAATAGCTATTTATTTACATGCTGTTCATCATTGTGACGCAGTTCATCATGAAATGAAATATAACTGCTTTTTGAATCAGAGAGTTGACTTTCTCATTTCCTAATAGTCAAATATGATAAAATACTTGTCAGTCTCATATATGGTCTTCATGTAGAGGTGATCTGTCGAATGTTTAATGAAAGCTGACATGCTCCCCAGCCACTCAATTGTCGAGACGATTGAAATTGCGAACGCAAACTTTCAAGGATCCATTGAAATCAGAGACAAAGGCTCAGAGAATGGTTGCCACCCACCTACAGCTCGCAATAACCTACAGGAACGCATTTACACTACAAAATTGAGTTATCGCATAAAATTTATCACGATCTGAAGACTTATCCTGTTTGCAGTATGCCTATTCAAACCATGGAATTCTGCGCGTGTGCCTTTCGCTTAGTGAGATTGAACTTTCATATTCATAAAATCTACTGTGAAGCATTATAGAATATCACATTCGGATAAATAGACAATATAAGAGTTGAGAATAGAAAGTGAGAACACTAAAATTTCTACAATGGAAGTAAAGCTTCATGTAATGCACACTAGTGGCACAAAAATCGCACGCATTTTCACTTCATATATACACTTATCAACGGCCGAATCATTGGATTAGAATCAGTCACATGTGCAATTCTTATCTATTCACAGGTGGTTGATGCCATAACTTAGTTCCCCGCAATTTGCCACGACCTTGAGTCAATGTCCATTCTAGTCAAATTCAGATAAACAATATAGTTCTTTGTCGTGGCACAGCTGCATCAGGCCTCAGCCACACTGCGAGCTTTAATTAAACACAGACGAATTAATCACTAAGAAAAATTGAGTTGAAATGCTTCTCACTTGACAGGCCGGTTTGAAATCTGACCCCTGAAGTTCATGGATTTGCAGATGTGAACTATTTACGCAGCTTGCTTGGCCAATCACACAACTCAAAGAGAGACGGATACCTATGTCACCATCCATCGCTTGCTACCATTAGCTGGGATAGGAATATGCAGAGCTGGAATTTTCCACTGAAATTTTTTAATTCCAATTCCAATTCCAGAGCAGAAATTTCAATTCCAATTCCAGTCGAAACAGTTCAATTCAATTCCAATTCCATAATGAGATTCAATTCCGATAATTGCATGACGCCTATATGTTAATGTATCTAAAGTTTCCTCGCTTCAATCCAACCCATGTGCCCGTATCCTATCCTCGTTATTCGTGTGTGCCGTTCCCTGCGTCGTTCCTATGTGCGTTCTCATGTTCATAGTTCACATTTCTTGTGTACATGTACATGTATATATGTAGCCGGTCAGCCTACGCCATTTTCGTTTCGTAAACGAGATATTCAACATCTTGTGAAAAAGAGAAAAGAAAATTAACGGTCAGCAAAGAATCAAACGCTGAGAGCATGGGCGTCAATCCCGGGGGGGATACGGGGGATATATCCCCCCAATAATGACAGCTTGGGGATGAGTAATGCATTTATTCCCACCCCCCCCAAAAAAAATCTCTGACATTCACAAAATGAATATTGTAAAAAGTTGCATTTGTTCCTTGGCCACATATTAAAATTTTTCATAATTTACGTCAATCTCTGAAAAGTTTCTGCTAATGTTGACTGTTGAATAAATGTCCTCTTTCATTCATCCTTCATGTGCAGACGTTGCGACAGGGGGTATATGATGCGGATGATTATGTCACTGACAGGCAAGTGAAATTAGTTAATCATCGCCAATTTCCTGCGTCGGAATTTAGTGTATCTTTGTTAATATTTCATGAAAATGAGCGATGGGTTTCGTATGCACATGTGGTTTTGCTTTTATCGTCGATGAGGATTTGTTTATGACGATAAGGAAGCGACTCAGCGAGAAATGTTGCGGACTTCATGCTGAGATAATGCATTTGGAAATTTTCGAATACAATGTCCAGCGGCCTGAAAAATGAGGTGTGAGTCTGATCCGGTACATGTTTATAATTACATTTCCCAGAATCCCAATCAACATGCCCAAAATCAGTTTCTTACATTTCATGTTCGTCGATGTATAGCCTGACTTATAAGCCATCTGCATGTAGCTAACGATTCAATTTATCACATTGACTTGTCACAGTTTGAACGACCATATCAGTTATCTCTTAATTGAGAGTAAGTATACGTATATGTATGACTTCTCAATGAAATGAAATGATGAAATCTCAATCAAGGTCGGATGCATGGAGTAACCTCCACAGCGGCACCAGAGCCCTGTCGCTGCGTCGTTTCGGGCAGCAGATTCGACTAATACAACCCTCGGCCCGGGGTGGTTGTCTTTGGTGGGAATGCGTTAGAGTAACGTTAGATGCATCACCGATTTGGCCCCCCTAGATAAGTTGGCCACTTTAATAATTGAGTCTGACTTTCCCGCCCCTACCTTGATCGGATCACCTGTCTGGGGTAGTGTTGAATGCAGCGACTTCGGCAGTCAGTGAATCTAGCAGACACCCTGATCGACTGATAGATGAGACGGAAGTTTTAATGCTGCAATCAATTCGCCAGCAGCTCCGATCGTGAGATGGTGGTTCCATCTCACCTTGAGGTTAAGTTATACTTGCAAAATACACATTACACTTTATATAAATTATGATCCGTTACCTCAAATGAATCGCAAATGATAAAATTACAGATTGCATTGTCGGTAATAGGCTTCAGTTGTGTGTAGAGGCATGGCCCTGGAATCTCATTGACGGAACTGTTGCCGTTCGCAACAACGCTCAAGTTTGAACGCTTCACTAGATTGATTTGTCAATTTTTAAAATCAGATTTTTTGTCAAAATATAATTGCCTGAATTCCAACCAGTAGTGACTTACTTACCTAAGCCACAAAATGTAAAAAATCTCTTTCTTTCTCAAAATGCAAAATTTGAGATTTGATATTTTGACAGACCGATGTCGTACAGTCATTTAGGTAGCCAATATGTAGGGCGCTCCCTAACTGTAGATAGATCCTTGCTTACATATCGATGACTATTACTTTTTAATCTCCAAAAATGCCTTATCGGATAGTAATTTACATATCACAATGCGCTTCGAATTAAAAAGTCTGAGTGGAAATATTAATTGAGAAACACAAGCTCATTATCACATTTTGAGAGGATTGCTTTGTCTCATAACTGCTTACCTGACTATTTTAATTGTTGGTATTGGTGAGAATGCTGACTCGGTAAAAAGAGAATGAAATCAATAATTATATGTATAATATTTCCGCCTATAAAATCGACAATGGCGGAATAATTTCTGTTGTTCAAAATTTACATGAAAGTTGGTTCTAGCGAACCGCTTGATATCAGAAGCAATCGACATCTTAAACAGATTTAACACGAAAGTTACATTTTTGTATATAAGGTTATTGCTTACATGTAAAGTATCCTCCTTAATGTGCATGCAGTTACAGTGAATACATGTCGCAATCGAAACGGAAATCCATAACGAAGATCACAACTTCTTTTCAAGAGTTATGCCCCAGAAAGATACCCCACTTTTATCTGCAACTGTATCAGATGGTTGTCCAACGAATTAGTTAGTCACGAGACTAAAGACAGCCAACCATACAGGAATCTACGAGCGATGAGAAATCAGATAATGCCATGGAATTTATCAACAAACGAAATAAATTGGAAAAACCCTACCATCCCGCAGCTTCTGATATTCCCCCAATGATAACCAAAGAATAAACTTTCAGGCCAAGTGGTTTGCGGAATTCCTTGGCTACATTACAGACTGACTTGGAAAAGCCGAGTCCATTGCTACATTTATCGAAGAAAAAAGAAGACGCTTCATTCAGACGGATTCTCAACTGGAAGAAAGCAAGAGACCGCTTCACTTCCCATCAGCTGTCTGATACTCACAGCTTAGCCATGTCACAGCTCAGTCAAGTTCAAAGGGCAACACCGATACAAGCACAATTGCATGATAAACTGGCAAATTATCAATTAAGAAACAGGAGATGTCTTCAAACCCTGTTTAGAAGTACTCGGTTTTTGCTTCGACAAGGGACATTCTAAACTGATAAAGTTAATCAACTGATAATGAATGTCATGATGATATAACCAACCGAATGTGAAATTCATGACAATAGTCAATTAGTGTATATATATATATATATAAATAACAGAAAAAAGCTGGTTTTATATATATATTATATAAAAAAATATATATTATTATATATTATTTATATAATTTTAGATAATAATAAATATTAATATAATAATAATAATAATATTATATATATATATTATATATATATATATATATATATATATATATACATTGAACCCCACTAAATATATCATCAAAAAATTTGCCTCCACGTTTATCACGTCAATGATGGCTCATCCCCCCCAATCATAAATATAAATTGACGCCACTGGCTGAGAGAGAGAGAGAGAGAGCATAGAAATTAACAGTACCATAGAAAGTCCTAGAATGGAAATTGCATGAAAATTATGGCACACGCCGGGGGAACTAAGTTGGGGCAAAACGCAAATTGTGCGAGCTGGTTTCCATGTTTTCTTATTTGTATTTATATTTATCAAGCCAAATTGTGATCTGGGTTGCTGCCCCTTGTCCAAAGATCATACACAAAAGCAATAGTGAATTACAAAATACTGCGGCGACAGGATGACAAAGAAAGAAATCCTTTAAAACGTTCTGTACGTTCATCATTTTGAAATATCGCTCCTATAATCTATCAAGAGTATTATCAGTCACATATGCAACTTCCAATGTCGATTTACAGAACATACATTGCTCCAGCTTGAAATCAGAGGTCAAGAAATCTCAGAGTATTCATTTTACTTGAAAGGGCTCCCCTGTTCACTATACTTGAACGATTTTCAAAATCTTTACATGCTTTCGAATATCAGCTTCCAAAATATCATCACACTATATCACATGTGTCATTTAATGATTAATTGAAAAGTTCCAGCGACTATTCACTTATCTGAGATATTATTGTCGGTGAAGAAGCTTTCCATGTGTTTATTCGACAAAAGCGCTAGGTTTCTTAACCGTATGAAGGAGAAATCATCCTATAATTAGAATTTTTTCTATTGAATTCTTGAGATATTCTTACAACCAGTGCACCGCCCACTTTCAATTATGACTTTGTGGACCAATTTTTAATTCGAATTTTGAAAAATAGTTGTTAATGACTGCTGCAAATCGACACAATATACCAGCCCAGGGAATAGTAGGCTATGCCACATGAAACAATGCCACCATCTCACTTAATATTATCTTCATAAAAATCCTGCATTAATTTGCTGCCAACAACTTCTACAACCAATTTGGCAAATAGTTTGACTATGATACAATGTTTTAGATCGAATCTGATCTACAAACCATAGATTTTTCCATGTGCCATCATTGTACATAGGCAAGGTATCAAACTTCCATTCTAGTGTACTATTATCTACTTCTATGAGAGAGAGAGAGAGATGCGAATAAATCTATTAACAAACTGACAGAAGAAAGAAATTCAATGTGCGAATAACGTGATTGTTGATGAAAGAAAAAACGACGATAAAAATGATATCATGAAAACTGATTAATGGTCCATATTAAAAAAGGATCGAGATTAAAAATTCCGTGATAAGAACGAAATGTGGTAGGGTCGAAAGCTAACGAGCAGAGATTAAAGGAAACTCTTTCAATTTTCAAAAGAAAGTGGATTTTTCGTCAAGTGTCAAACATTTGCATAAATTAGAGACGATGAGAAATTGAAACAACAACTACCAAGAGCAACACATACGACATCTTCAGTAGCTGTTAGAAGAACTCCGGGCTCTCGCGGTGTAACTTGACTACAGAAGTAACAACTACAACTGCCTATCAGCGAACAACAACACAGTAGCGTATGCGGCAACACATCAGCGAGCGCGATTGAAGATTGACGGTATAAATGACACTGATATTCATGATATTTATGATATTATTTTGGTATAAGTGAGTCCGATCGAATTGAAGTGAATTCAACATCAAGAAGTGAACTGCAAGTGTAAAGTTCTTCTTTTATCGTTGAGTATCGTATTTGTATAACTATAGTTTTGAAAATTAATATTGTCAATTGATGTGATTGGAAGTTGAATAATATTTCATGCCATTGCCATTTTAATTGAATCATTAATTATTAGAATGATTTGTTGACACTTTCTATATTGTGATTTGAACTGACAGGCTGCATTTTAAAGCAGGATTAATTTTCCTCTTTCCAAACCAATTGTTTTTCGTGTGTACAACAATTAAGTTAATCTCCAATTTTGTGATTATCCAATCAATAACTAAATTCAACAATTGTTTTATTTTGACTAATTATCTTACCTGATAAATAACTAAATAACAGATTGAAAAAAGATTATATTTTCATTGTTTGCTTAATTGCTGAATTAACATTGTCCGGGGCTGTAGGCCCATCAAAGTCACAATTAGCACTCTTTATTCAACAATAGAATAAAACTAGCTCTGTCGATCTATCTCTCTCTCTTATCTCTACGTGCAGTTAACACAACGGACGAATACTGTGATTTCAATTTTTGTACAAATAGATTTATCACAGGTCTATCGAAAAAGTGGAATTGAGGTTTATCAAGGTCAATTCCAATTCCAATTCCAGTAGATTTAAATATCGTCAATTCCAATTCCAATTCCGACGAAAAATGGAATTAATTCCGGGTCGGAATTAATTCCAATTCCGACTTTTCCAACTCTGGGAATATGTCCGCTCTACACTAACCCACATGCAACTGAATCTATCTCTGTGCTGCCATTCATTGATATCTGTTCAAAAGATGCTTTAGGCCTCAGCCACACTGCGTTTCCGAGCAAAACAAACCAGAGCTATTGATAGCTTACGGACGTACGTTTGCTCGGGACGCTCGTGCTTGCTTTGCTTTTAGTATGATTGAGGCCTAAGGGCTGTTCCACACATGCGACTTTTTGCAGTGCGGAAGTCTCGCGGATGTTTGTTTAATATTACTGCCGATGGAGGTCTTTACACATGTCACGCGTTTTAATTTGCCGCGAGTAAATCGCGCGATTTTGTTTTTTGACCTACAAATAATATTTGACATCATGTCAAACTGAGAGCACTTCTGAGTTGAGCATGATGTGGTGATTAAAACGCATTACGAATTGTTGATTTTGGTGGACCCCCACTGTGCTTTATTGATTGACTAGACTGGAACACTTGCAAAAGCAGCGGATATTGACAACAGATGCAGTAGATTGTGAAAGTTGTTACTTTTCTGATTGATATGATGAAAGTGGTCGCTTCGTGAAAGTTTTTTGACTTGTGTTAATAATAAATGACGCAACGGACCACTTTCATCGATGAACTGATTGAATAGGTTGCTGAGATTTCTACGTCTATTACACAAAGCAGACGGCGAGACGAAGTAAAAAAATATGAATGCTATATGCTGATTTTGAATATCATACGAACTACGCAATAAATTGAAGATATTCTGATAGCAAATTTCCTACTGATTTCGATGAAACCAAGAACAAAAACAACTGAAGCCTGCCTTCAGAGTAATTTTGGTTCATCTCCTTCTCCAACAGGCTAAGACACACCCACTTTCTATGTCTCATGAAATCGAGAGATCCAAATGTTTGTCCGATGATTGACAATCGCAAAAATCGAAGTCCAATGTAAAATGACAATTCCAAATTTTAGCGACAAGCGCGTGGCAAAAACTCGCATGTGCGAAACAGCCCTTAGTCATACACACACGCACACATGCGGAACACACAGTGTACAAAAAAATCAACGATGTTAAGGAGCTCTGAATATGGAAGAGCCATAGAATTAGATTGTTTAAACGCATCACTTTTATAGAAGTGCAAACTGATTCAAAACGATGGCACATCCAATAACTTACTAAGTGGGCAAAAAGAAATTTTTAATACCTTGCAGAGATAGGAAAAATAGTCGTGTATTGCTTGGGATTAGTGTGAATTCCTTCAAGATGCTCCGATCGCCACGATTCCTCCAGATTCGAAGAATTCAGATCATTGCGCAAAAGTTTTCTAGATAATGTTGGGTCTTCCGATGATTATTAAAAAAAGTTAGCAGGCGCACGAAAAAGCGTTAGCAAACTTCTCTGTAGAACTTGACATCGTCTGTGTCTCTTTCTGCTGTGTGATCCGGTTGATAACAGTCACTGAAACTTCGTACAATTTGGCTTGCTTAATGTTGAACTGGCTTGCTCATTGTTCGATTACTATGGTACTGTGTCAGCAGATTGTACCATTTCATTAGCGTTACATGTTCCAATGCTTCCTCTCTAGTCAAACAGAAGAAAAGACGACTGGTCTAATTCTGTGGGGAGAGCCTTTGTCTGATTATCTATGATGGTTTGATAGTTAATTGCACTTTGACGATGAATACCGGTGCTGTGCCCTTGTGGCAGAGTATTCGCTCTATGTCCGGGAGACCTTGTTTCAATTAATGGTTGGGTCAAACCTAAAACTTTTAATATTGGCACAATCTGCATTCGTACTAAACGCTCAGCACAAAAGAAAGAGGTTTGTGACATGCAATGTGTAACTTATCAATCTACATATGCAGTATTATAATTAGTGCTTCATATGCATGTAATTTCATTTTGCCTATCTTTTCTATAATCCTTTCATCAGTTTTGTCTAAATTGAATCTATATAGTTATTTCCATTAGATTCAATTGACTTCAAATTTTCCACATCCTGTGTATTCTGCCTCGATAGAAGGGCAGGCTAATCGACAAAATTTGAATCGAATTTGAGCAAGTCTTGCAAATTACAAGCACTGGTACACAACTGTCAATTAATATCAAAAGTCGCCACATGAAATTTTTAGGGCTTGTTAAGAGAAAAATTGCTTTATAAAATTTTGTAGCAATCGGAGTGGTGGACGGCGAACGACCCATGGGCAAACAGAAATTAGCATTTCGTGAATGCGATGTTAAAACAGTGCAATCGATCACCCATGAATGCCATTCAAGCAACAAAATATCGAGACAAATGGAGAAAGCTAGTCATGTCATGATGCCAATCATGCTGTTAACGTTTTTGGATAGCTAGAGAAAGATACACTGATGCCAAGGCACTCAATGAAGTAAGGTGCCAAATTAAAGCGACTATTTTTATGAGATAATAATAGTGTACTCCGCTATAACTTGATCTGTTTCGAATGACATATTGACGCTAGAGCATGAGTAGATAGCGGATGTTGATTGATATGTGACAATTCACATTGGCCTTGTTTTATCCGAAACGTAGTTTGATAATGGAGGCTATGATTGTGTTACTCAGGTTTGTAGAAGACTTTTGAATCTCGACTGCAAACGAAACCGCCATCAATTGTTCCTATACCTAAATCTTCATTCCAGGAAATCACTAGTTTTTATGACCTGAAAATCAGTAGATTCCATCATTTATATCTTACTTTCAGGAAGCAATAATAGAATTTTTGCAACCAGTCCTTAAAATATTATATTGTTAATTTATCGTACCAATAATGCTCGCTAATGCCCATGTTTTTACTGTCCGGAATTACTATCCTCAAATGATTTATCCAGACAATTCACAAAAGTGTAGTAGGCTATAGTATTGTATGTCGACCTCCAAGTTCATCACATAAAGTCACTTCTGCGCAAGTATGAAAGATTACAGAAGTCTATGAACACTAGAATGTAGACTTATCATTATATAAGCTTGGACTACTCCGGACGTGGATGATCGGGTTCATGTCAACTGCTCGAGTTAAGAAGCTTCCAATAACCCGAGTTCACAACTACAGGTCATCTGAACAACGTGCAGCACTTACTGCGTAGAATGTGGCTGCTTCGACTTAGGACGGCAGCTACTGGCACTTTCTTCCTAAATTCGCACGCAAAGGGCTTAATAGCATGGATTTGTAGATCTTGAAACGCTGAATACAAAAATCAAATTCTTGAGTGTCAAAGCCAGTCGCTTTCGGTTATTTGTAAGGTTAAGGGATTCCCATTGCAATTCAATGGTAAAATTCAAGAAATATCTATGGATTGTGAATAACGTGCCAATTTTTGTACATTTTCTTTTGCAGAAAAGAAACTATTTATCAGAATGGCATGAAATTTGAAACATAATTGAGTTCAGAACATCAGCTTCGATATAAAAGTTGAAGTGAGTCACATGATACAGTATTTGATGTCTGAGAGCCTCTAAAAAATGGGTAAAATCGCCAAAATTAAATCAAAACATGAAAATTTCTTGAATTTTACCGTTGGATTCCAATGGGAATCATTCAACCTTACCTATAACCGAAAGCGACTGGTTGTGATACTTAAGAATATGATCTTTGTATTCAGCGTTTCAAGATCTACAAATCCATGCTATTAATCCCCTTGTGCGCGAATTTAGGAAGAAAGTGTCAGTAGCTCCCGGACTACTGTAGGTTATTACTATGTCACGTCAAAATCGTGTAAAATGAGAAGAGGCTACAAATCATAAGGAAATAATAGAGTAACTTTTGGTCGGCCGAAGCGAACAGATTCTAATTTGTCTCGAATCACAGTTTCGAATCAACTCGAACCTTGAATCGGCAGCCGATTCGCGAATCGAACCTCGAAGCTTCGCAGGTCCTTACTCGATAGCTATTATTTACTTCTTCTGTCAATAAATATCTGTCTTCTGCGTGTCATATCAGTCACCTCGGACGAAAAATCTCCACATAAATTGTAATTGTCTGCATGTGTTTGTGTTCTGACTTTCATAACTGTGCACGTCACAACCGAGAACGAACGAAGCGCCGGACATGAAAACGAATATGTTGATTAATTTCATTATAGAAAATAATTTGCAAATGGTCACCTACAAAGCGACTAGCATATCGGAATGCATCTAAATCTGAGAGCATTAGTGAATTTTTTCATCTGATCATTTGTTTACCAGATGTCGCTTGTTATTTAGAAAGAAAACGGCTGGCAATTTTCCAACTGTTCAGACATTTGGAACCAAATTCATGGCTGCGTATTTGTCGGGTTTATTTTTGGTTTTCCGTCACAAGAGTGAAACTAAAAAACAATCGATTTAATCATTTCAGACATAATTTGTCATTATATAAATTGAGTTGTCAAAAATCTGAGCTAACGCTCTAATTGCTTTAATGATGCCGCTTTGAGCTCTGAAAATTATATTATTGATTGCTTTGAATCTTATATTTTACGTGCATATATTATTATTAAATCAAGCAGGTTTCATTCCAAACTAAGTACCATTTGTTTTACTTCAATATCTGATCCTTCCGTCGGTTGATGGGAAGACCGATGTAATCTCAAATTATTCAGCCTACATGACAGTTACATGTAAATTGACAAATCATTTTCCCTCATGTAATGTTGCTGCAATTTCTTTGTAGATTCATGAACTTAAAATGTCATGGGCGACTCTGTAGATCAGGGATGGAGGCTGTTAGCTGTTTCACCGATTAACTGTCTAAAAGGGCTCAAAATATTTCGGGAGCAAGCACTAAGCTGCGCAGGGTACCAGGTCGCATTTGATACTTTTACATAGCATTGTAGACCTCTTGACTACTTCGCAAAGCTGCACATCCGCATTGGTCACTACACTGTAAATCGCTGGATACGAAAATTACATACAATTTGAAACTAACATCTGATACGAGATTCTCGTATGTTTACAGAGATCTGGCTTACTTTCGTATGTGATTGGTATGTAGCGATACGAGCCATTCTATCTGTGATTGGCTGTTTTACAATGAAATACGAATTGTTGGTATGCTTTATATACGAGACCCGATGCAAATTGGTCCTCATTCGTATGTGTTTCGTATGAAGAGCTTTAAGGCGCATGGCAAAAAAAAGTTATATTTAATTTTTTCCAGTAATACCAGTCAGCATTTCTTAGTGAAAGTGTGGTATTTAAGTAGATTAGATTTATTGTGAAATTAAAGCCGAATGTCATCGTTGCTACTTGTCTTATGGCATTCACAACACTCATAATTAGTTCATTTCCATGAATAAAGTTGATAAACATCATTTTCAAAAAACGACAACAATCATACAACCATGTTGACTTATATATCCCAAACATAACTATTTTTGCGTTCATGAATTATAATGTGTTTTTATTTCGGATTGATAATATGCTTAGTTCCAAAATTACATAATGCATGATTGTTGATGGTCAAATACTTGTTAATTATTTATGAAATGCCTTAGACTTACATGTATTAAATTCGAATTCAGTATTGTAAGTTTGAGTATTAAATGTCATTATCTTACTACTTGCAAAACAGTAATAACATTAGTGTGATCTTTATTGACAAAAGGTCTTAAATCAACATATATTAGAAATTATTGATGCTTTCCTATAACATTGTGCTGGTATGGCTTTAGTATGTAAAGTATACCACATTTGAAATAACATACGAAAAGCATACAAACATATACCAAGAGAATACAGAAATATACCAAAAAGATATTTTGGTAAGCATCCTTCGTATGTGATTGGTATTGAGAGATTTTCAGTGTAGATAAAGACCCACGGTTACTGTCAAAGCTCTTCTCAGTCAGTATGTGCTACAAACCTGGAGCGATTCAGGAGCACAGACATCTACCTGGAGCCGTCCATCGAATCTATGAAAACCCTTGCAATCGAATGATACAATTTAGGATGTTATCCGTGAATCTATTGAACCTCGTTCTCATCAGTATCACATAACAGCACAACGTACTCACACTTGGGTCAAGAAATGCGGCGTGCTCATAATATAAACTTCTATTCATAGAGTAAGTATATTGGGAAGAGTAGCAACTCAGTAATAATTACCTTCCCAATGTGTATGCAGCTTCGATTTTACTGACTCATCTGACATGATTCATCTAAATCATTGTTTTTCCAAGTTTTTAGAACTTCATGGCAAAGTCTCTGTTCGAGGCGAAGAATGGGGAGACTCCATTTGATCACGAAAGGTTGTAAATACACTCGAGCAATGGCGAAATGATTCTCTATCTGATCAGATAAGTGGATATTTGAACTAATCAAACCATTTTAATTTTAAAATGAAGGTAAATTATGAAAATTCTTTTCTTCTGAGAAGATGATTATTGATCATAGATTCATGCAGATAACCTACATCCTATAACTTTCTTTACTTGACCATATTATGCCACCCTTTCTGAGATTTCCGCTTATATAATGCGTCCGTGCAGCAGATGGGATAATGAAGGAATGGTGACAATTCTTCAACTTATCCTTGAAATTCACATCAACAATGGCTGCCACATGAACACCAGCCACCAATTTGTCATTTTTCTATTTTCACTGTTCAGCAAAAGAGGCAATGAATACTCTCCATTAAAAATGTGCATCTACATGTAGTATGAGTCCATGACTTATCATGTCTATGTAACATGCTGTTCCCATGGTCATTTTTCAACTGAAACCTTTAGAAATCTTTAAGGAATCTTTGAATCTCTTGAGGACGGAGGACGAGCACTGCTCGTCCCTGTGATTTTCTTTCAGCTACCGAGTTAATTAAATTGAACATTGTCACAAGTGCCGAGGACGAGCACTGTTCGTCCCTCATAAAAACTCTGAAAACACGAGTTAAAAACAAATTCATTGCTACCAAAATTGCATTAAATTACATTAAATTATATTTGAAATAGTACAGATACAATTACATTAATACATCAATACATGTAAGATGATAATATATTTGCGGAAGTCTTTTACCCGCTGATTTTATCCCTTTTTTAAAATAAAAGAGGAACAAAAAACACTTTTCAGTGCGGCTCCGTATATTTTTCTGGTGAGAGGTTAAAAAATAAAATAGTTCAGGTCACACAAGATCTTTCGGCCTTCAGCCTTCTTCACGGTGTGTTGGAATAAACCGCCAGTCGCTGCGTCTCTCACTTAAATGCATGACTGTTGTACGTGCAGTGCAGTTGTGTGGAGAATATTAATCAAAACTGAACACGGGTTTGAGTGCCGCTAATCAGCGGATAATCAATAACTTCTTGCTTGCGACTGATCTTGGGTTTATTTAATTTGATGCTTCTACATTCTTCAATAGTAATATCACGGCTGTTAGTTTTTCTGCTGAGGATTTCAATATCAAAATTGTCTATGTCGTACATTTGATGATTTGCGTGCAGGCTTATAGCATTATTTGGACTCTTATTCCTAACCGCATATGTGTGCTCACGGTGTCTTATTTTAAACGGCCTCGCAGTCTTTCCAATATAATTTTCTCTACATGTTTTACACGTATATTGATATACAACATATTTATCTGTGCACGTATATTTTGGGCCAATTTTTCTACAAATTTCGCAGTCACATGTGTTGCGGTTATCATTTTTTTTGGTTTGAGGTAACTGGCAATCGTTTTATTAGGTTGACTAACTAGATTTCCTCTCAACTTGTGTTTATTCATAAGTTTTCTTAATTTCCTATGGCACTGATTATTAATAAAAGGAAGTATCAAATTCGGTTGTATTTTATCGTCTATTTTCTTTTTTTTTTAATAGACGATAAAATACAACCGAATTTGATACTTCCTTTTATTAATAATCAATTGGGTCCAACTGGTAGACGCCAACGAATCCTGAAACCGCATAATGTTCACGCTCCGAAGCGATTGGCAGCTCGAGAAAATCGACCAAGGCCAACAAAAAAATGCAGAGTCTGCAGGAAGAAAGGAATTAGACGCGAAACTGTTTCCTACTGTCCCGACAGTAGTGGTGACCCTGCCCTATGTGCCTCTCCCTGCTTTGGTGAATGGGAGGCTCATTGCCTGATCGATGAAGACGATAATTCATGAAATAGTAGTTGTACACGTACTGAGTCCAACAAGTTATTTTCCTATGAGGTAATGTTTCGTATTGTTTCTGTATATATTCAGAATATATACTGAGTTGATATAAAATACATCTTTTTGGTTTTGATCTGAAACAAGTGAAATATATTTTCATTCCTATATCGTTGAAAAGCCAGCTGTCGATAAGACATTATTTAGTATGAAATTAAATATAGAACAAGTAGTCCCAATTAGGCTAAAGTTATAACTGATAGTTACGTACAACTTATATCAGTATGCGTTTGTTTAGATACCGGTATATTCAGAATAGAATATGTTTATTTCGTTATCACAATGGAAATCGTTGTCAAGCATAGTAGACAAGTCTCAATAAAGAAAAACTGTGAAATTCAAAATGTAGTACAAATGTACACATATGGATGTGCCACATAAACAAAATTGAAACTATTCAGAATAGTAATGTCAATTTTATGACATGCAATTTCTAAATAATTGATAGATTTGTAGATAGTATCATACTTTCGCATACAACATTCTGTTTAAGTTTGTCATTTAGGAATGAATCTCGTCCTCGGCACTTGGTGAAGTTTGTGAATTAAATCAACTCGGCAGTTGGTGTATTATTAGATGGGACGAGCACAGCTCGTCCTTGGAACTTGAGAGAATGACAAAATCTGTTAAGCCGTCCTCAAGAGGTTAGTATCGCGCTTGTGCAGTCATGCCATGAACATCATTCATTTTGTCATTCAAGGTTTATCGCTCATTGGAATTTAACTTTAAAATCGAAGGTATGAGAAATGCAAAAATGCAAAAATATGAGAAATGTCCACACATTTACGTGCAGGACCGCGTCGCGTCCGATGTGAATGGACCTTAACTGACTGACTCTTTAGACATTTAATATCTTTCGATAGTCAATGCTGTATGTATCGTATCAATGCCTTACAATTGGGCTAAGACGTGGAAATGCTATTCTAGTGATTAGTCTGTCAAGGCAATGAATGCATTTAGGGTATCAAAGGAGAGTCATGATTAAGACTCTCACAGGCGATAATATAAGACATCGAATGTAATAAACAATGCATCAAAATTGACGAAAAAATTTATCAGTGAGCTTATTATTACGATGGAAGAATCTGTCATTCATTTTGTACATTAACGTGCAATGTAGACGAATTGAAATCACTCTGAAATTGATCAATCATGCCTCGGTCATTCAAATTCTCCATCGTCTAGATATCACATTCTTCTCATCATCAAAAGTTTGCGTTAATTATACAGATTCCGGAGCGGTAGACTTCGGGTAGATCGCTGTCTCACTTAGCAAGAAATTTTTCTTTTGATTTCTCAGCAATATGTGTCACTCATTCAGTAGCACTCAAATTGCACGCGAATTAGATTGAGGCGTTGCACAGCGAAATTGACTACAACTCAAAGTCTTCTCGGATATCAAGCTTTCGCGTGACCTCAAGTTATGAACAAAAACGGAGTGACAGATGAGGCGGAAAGCAAGATGGAAACTGACTCTTGAAAGAAAACGGCCTGGATTAAGTGAGAGATTATCTACAAGCAAATACACATGATAATTGAAGATGAAATGATTGCAAGAAAAAGTGTCTCCTGTCGTTGATTGTGCATGAAATTCCTCTCATTCTAGGCGTAGCCATCATTGAATACATTCTGCATAGTTGAAGATATAACACTGTAGTCATGTTATGAAACATCCCTTAATAGTGTACAGTGATTTTATGTAGCAAATTTTTTCAATGTAGCATCTCTCCATCCATGTATAGCACAACTTCTGTTCAGTCTCTTAGAAGAGTGTGCACAAGGGAAAGAGTGAAGGTTGACCGGCCTTCTTCGTGCCACAGAGAGAGAGAGAGAGAAAGATCGAGTCCACACTATCGATGACTTTCATGTGACAACGAGCGTTTCGTTTCGGTTGAGCGAACTGTGGCCCCGATCAAAATAAATGCAGTTCAAGAAGACTACTCCTCAATCCTCGAATTTTATTTTGTTGTGACACTGTGAAGCACGATGAGAAGTACATGCATGGTGAGCGAACGTTATTAGTAAATTGTTCCGATATGGTTCGATGGTTCAATACAGTTACAAATGACGCAACATTGATGACGAAAATGGTTCGACGAATCCGATGAATGAAGAATATAATGCATGGAGAGATAATGAAAAATCTCATTTTAGGCATAGCCATCATTGAATACACGCTGCATAATTAAAAACATCACAATGTATAATAGTCATATTACGTAACATCTTTTAATAGTGTGTATTCATTTTATATAGTATATTTTATCTATATTGCACTTTCCATTTTATATATATATTTTATAGATATATATTTTATATATATGGCACAATCTTTTATTTCCTTATTCAGCCTCTTGGAAGAGCGTGTATGAAGAATGTGTGTGTGTGAGAGAGAGAGACGAAGACAGAGACAGCTATTGTCAGTGTCACCTGCTCTGTACCCGAAAATAAGTCCCGAAAACACGTCCAAACGCGTCAAATTGAGAACGATGGATGACAAGATTATAGTGTGTACTGAGAACCGGTTTCGCGATAGCTTCTTCAGCTTAGTAATATTTAAAGTGACAAAATCGTTTGAGAAAGAGAGAGAGAGGGAGAGAGAAAGCGCTGCACTTGAAGTTGTTCTTGAGAGTGAAATGACAATAAACGACAGAGTGACATAGTTACCACATTAATGCACATCTACTCGACTTTCTCATATAAAAAAGCGGATTATCGGACTTCTATGCGGGCTGTATTCGATTGTGGAAAGTGTGGAATAGGTTGAATGTCCGTATACCAACATCTTTGCCAACATCTTTTACTGAGCATGCAATCTTCGAACACATTCAAATGAAATAACACAAATATCTTTGGTAATTGTATGAAACGTCGTTTACATTAAACCCTAAAACTCTACTTTTCCAGAATAGAGGCGACATAAATAACAAAATGAACTTACCAGAGCACTTGAAAAAAGATTGCACACAAAACTTTCAACAGCAAAACATTTCAGTCCATTACAGAGAAATCCCTCCAGCTGTAAATAAACCTCCAGGTAACAAAACAATCATGACTAATCTTCAGCAAATTAATCAACCCTCTAATCCCTTGAACCTCTGACATGAGGAAAAAACGAATACTGTCAGACAATTTAAGTAGCGCCCTTATATCAGAAGTATTGCATAGAAAGGCACTGAACTTGAAATGTGTCAAAATATCTGTGATAAGCGTATCGAAATAATAAGCGCATTTATGTCAGCAAAGAGAGAGAGAGAACTTTCAGACAAACAGTGATTGAGACAGCAGACATAATAAATTGCTACTACTTCGTAAATCCGGTGAAATTAATGTGTTGTGCAATGAGTTAAAAGCAGTTTCACGTTCTGAGGTAAATAGCGATCAAACATCTCTTGGCAGATATCTAGAATACCATTAAATTCACTGAGTCGGACCCCTACGGCTTTCCATAAAGCAATCCACTGAGCGGCAAATGCTTTGTCGGTTTTATTTAAAGCATCAAATTGCAAAACAAACACTTCATATCAACGGGATGGAACCGAAGATTAATTCAGTGATTCATTGAACTGCTTCCAACTCTGAGTCTTAGATATGCACTCAATATATAAGCTTGATAGAGATCATACAAAGTTTCTATTGTTCTTGAACTCTGTCAACGAGGGTAAAATTAACAAATCAGTATGTGTGTCATTTTGGGAATGGAGTTTTGTAAGACATCCATTATTCTTAATGATTGTTGCCCTTACATAAGTTTTATGCTGTCATTACATCTTTTATTCGAATAAAACTTGCACCGTATACCGCATTCTTTTAAAACTTAGATACCCAAGCAAACCTTCGCTAAAAATACCCAAGCATAAAACTACAATTCTGTAAGAGGGCTCATCGGAAAAATTTTATCCAGCAATATTCATCTCATCAATTAGAATTGTCTATTTTGAAGACTGATGGATTAAAATCACTATGCGACGTTGTAATTGCGTTGATAGTAGTAATGCGCTAAATTGCTCCTCATCTAGGGTCTTCTTATGACTATTTTACTTGATGGTGAATAGGAGTGTCATTATCCAAGCAAATGAACATTTCAACATTACTTGCTGAATTCCATTAACTTCCATTAATTTCATTCGTGGAGATCTTCAATTATCAAAGAGAACATTCTCAATTTTTCTTAAGATTATCAAAAATTGAATTTGCTCAACATATATTCTCAAGGCAAAATCTGAGCAAACAACAAATTTGCGTAACCACATTTTCAAACGTGTTTTAACGATCAATATAACGACGACAATATCAAGTAGCCTTGGGAAAGATAAATGCTACACTTCGTTGATAATTCGCATTTTAATAAAACGCCAGTATTTCATTTGAATTGAAAATTTTCAAAATCCGCAAACTAGCGGATTGATAAACAAGTTCTAACTCCCTTTTCGGCTGAATTTCACGCTGTCTCTAAGTTCAAGTATTAAACAAATCATCAAGCGCATCAAGCTTCTAGTGAATCTGAAAGGTAATTCTAAAGAATTCTATGTTTGCATGACTACATGATTCTTGAAAGTATACATGTATATAGTCCAGCAGCCAAAGCGAGTTTCTGCAGGGAGCGAGGTCGAAAGTGGGACCTTCATAGAATGATGTACATCCTATTTCTACTACGAGTCTGCCGAGTTCTGCCCGTACAAATGTAAATCCAATAGGGGGCCGGCTGAAATTTTCGGGAAATGTGAGATTTTTCATGTTTTCCCTTATTGAGTGGAAAGTTCTAGGTTTAGAGTCATCATTTTTGGCATTGACTAAGACATGTTCTATAATTTGTTGTGTGCTATCATGCTTCTGACCGATACAAAAAGAAATTAGATGTGACTAAATTGATCAAAATGTTGTGTTTGTCGTCAAAAGGAGACTCGCTAAATCTAAGTAGGTGCAACTTCACATGCACATGTACATGAACACAGGAGATCATGGCTTGCAAACATTCCATGCCAATATTACGGCTGCGGACTTAGTATACTTTTCACCTGATCATTGAAAACATAGAAAGTCTTAGTCTGTTCCCATTGGATTTACACATCTTTTCTTTGATTCTTTCTGACGACAAGAAAAGGAATCGTACAGCTCTTGGCAGACGTGCAGATTCATAATGACCAGATCATTCTATGAAAGTATTATTTTCGGCCTCGTTTCCCGCAGAAATTTATTCATGGTTCTGGTTGATTATTGTTCGATTGCTATGGTATTATATCAGCAGATTGTGCCATTTCATTAGCGTTACATATGTTCCAATGCTTCCTTTCTAGTCAAGCAGAAGAAGATACGACCTGTCTAATTCTGTGGTTTAGGTGTGATGATAGACCAGTTACAATAAGTGCATGCAAGAGAATTAGAACACGTTCGGAATCGGCCGTGTCTTATTATACTGACAGTGTACGAGAAAGTGATGACTCCTTCATACAGTGGCTGCTCATTATAGATGCGAGACTCCGCACTCTTCAAAATCGACACTTTCCTCATTAGGCGCTGAGTTGCTGATTTCATTTCGCCTCGAAGCTCTCTGAGGAATATTTCACCAATTTCGCTAACTTATCGTTGATTTCTGACTGTTTGATGACATTCGAATCTCCGGTGACCAATCTACTAATAATTCTGACACTTAATGAAGTTAGAAGCGAACAGTAAAGATCTACGTTCATCGCTGACTTGATTTTGTTTCATTCATGAAGCTACAAGCCTGTCTGCGTTGACGAGGAACTCGAATGATAATGAGATTCCAATTTGGTTCTTGATACTTATTAGCAGTATTGCATCATAGGAATTGCCTTTTCTGAAGAAGTTGTGGGACTTCAATGCGGAATACCAGGAAAGTTAGGCTCCATTTTCAATAACTAAGATACTTTTAGGACTACTTTCCTTTTAATATTCCCTTAAAAATGTAGTGAATGCACACCCTATAAAAGAAAATAAATTTTTCGTGACATGAAATTTGAATGTGAGATGAAATCGAGGAAAACAGTTGAGTTTGTCATAAAGAATTGTGGCATTGGAGAGTTTATCCTGTGATATTCGAATGCGTTTCAATTATCCCATAATGTAGACTTTTTTGTAATGAATTATATACAACCATGAAAATTCAAAATCAGCTTTGAAATCTTCATACATAGAGATAAATTGCGTTGTCTGCGTGCTTGAGTCTAGAGCTAACTTTCGTTAATGCTGATGGTCACGCTTACAACCACCCCAGTAAACATTGTGACGTCATTGCGACGTCCCATTGATGTCATCATGCGTCTGAGACGTCTATGACCAGAACGGGATGTCGCAGTGACCTCCCATCAAAGACGTCAGAATGACCGCCTGTATATGACGTCACTGTGACATCCAAAGTGTGACCACAAACATGATCAATGAGCCACAACCACGATGAGTCATGAAATTATGACGTTTACGCTATGATGAATGAATTCCACTTCATTGCACTAAGTTTTGGGACTATCTTTTTTAATTTCCATTCTCGAACTCTCGATCTCTCACTCACTTTATCTATCTCCTCGCTTTTCTTGATACTTTTTCTTCCGATAATGATTCTCTGTCATAGCCTAATTTCTCTTCTACTTCCTCTTCTCTTTCTCCCTATTTCTATTAATCAATTATTCATTGATTATTATTGCCTTGACAACTGATGTGTGGTGGTGAGGGTTTGATCCTGCCAATTGACAGAGTCGCGTAAGTGGCTCGTAGCTCAGTTGGTTAGAGCACAGGTCTAGTTAACCTTGGTCGTAGGTTCGAATCCTACCAGCCGCACATCTTTTGCATGGCAATTTGATCTATTGTTTATTTAATTTCATTGTTGTTAATATTAATCTCTCAACTTAATTCTTTTCTTCCTCCTCTTCTATTTCTCCCCACTTCTCTTCATTTTTTTCTCTTGTTCCAATTCATCATTTCTCTTCTTCTTCCATATCTCCTCTCACTTCTCTTTTTCCTCCTCTCCTTTCTCTTGATTTCTCATTTTTCCTCCTCTACTCTGTCTCCTCATTTCTCTTCCTTTTATTCTTCTGTTTCCTTATCAGCTCTTCTTTTTCTTCTTCTATTTATTATTCTCCCATCAATCTGTTTTCTGCTTTGTTTTTATCGAAAATCGATGTGTCTTCGAAAATAACATAATGTAAAAATTCGTCACTAATTTCTACCTATGCATTTCTTATTAATAGGATTCATGTTTATCGAAGGGCATTTGATGAATCCCAATTTTGCGATTGCAGTTGGAATAGAATACTTGTAATTGCAATAGTTCAATATCATAATTCAACGGATCTCTTTTTCGGATTCATTCGTGCCCGTACTCGATGCATGGAATGAGTCTGTCTTTCGATGATTTAAAAGCATTCCAGCGTTGGCAGTCACGTCATTAAGTGCAGCCCTCGTATTTCATTTCTGAATAGAGGAGAACTGCGCACAGATTATTTCCCTACTGCCGCCTGGGCGAATGACCTTCAATCAACGCGTTACTATCGATAATCACATGACAGCGAGAGGAAACGTGCAAGCAGTCCTTCATTTCATTCATGTTACTCGCACTGCGCATCGAACGTGATTCATGTTTTGCGATACGGTTTAAGTGATAAGTCTAAGACTTAGACCAAACGACGCCTCGAGCACCTTTCCTTTGGACATTTGGAGGAACTTAAATCCACCACCCATATTCGACCACATATTATTACATATTAATTATGACCACATATATTATATTCACCCACATATTATTCCACATTAATCAATTCACAGATCATTTATTTCTATTTTCAAGTTGCAGACCAGCAGTTGACGACTAAGCTTTTGCCTTTATCATCTTACAAAACATCTTGTGATTTGGTTCACCTCATATTTAGTGACTTGACTTTATCTCCTACATTAGTCGCTGAAAACCAGGGCTTCGAATGTCATCTCGTGATCTCTGACAAGAAAATAGTCTAATGCAGTACAACAAAATGTTTTTCGATGATTGATATCTTCAATTGCCGGAGTTTACAGGTGAGATGTCTACTCTTTTCACTTCTTATTAAGTTTAAGTGAATTAACTACGCACTGGATTAGTTATAAGCCTATTTTCACGAAATTATTATAAATGTTGAAGCTAATTGATGAAATCGCAAAAATAAAAGAAAAATTATTTTAATTGTCCATAAAACATGGCATCATCTGATATCAATCAATTTGTTTCAAATTTCGTGGCTCTCGAATTGGAATCAGATTAATTCCTCCCGCCGAAGATAATTTACCATAATTAGAGGCTTTACATACATTTTGCCATGCTTAAAAAGGAACGCTGCTATTCGAACATTTTCATCTTCCTGTTATTGAACTGTTGTGTGATCATCAATATAATAGTTAAAGTTTTCTACAAAATACTGAAGTTTGTACCATAGGATTATAAATGACAATGCATAGGCAACCATTTTGACGATCAATATGTTATGATTGTGCATTGATTTTTTACGTAAGTGAATGATTTAAATGTACTGTAACAATGTAATAATGTAAGGCACAGGTATCTAAGCTTATTAAGAAAATCTAGATAATGATTATGATTCTACTGTATATTTGAATAATTGGACGATTGTACGTCACACATATCAGTTTGCAATATCGTAATGCATGCACATACATAAGTTTTGTTGAATAATATTCAAATAAATTTATTTTGTTGAATGTTATCAATTATTGCGAAAATGAATGAATAAATAATTTGCTTTTGCTCATGAATGTATCAGATGCAATGTATTTTTTGCCAGCCTGGATTTTTATGAAATGGTTGCAAACATGACAATATTATAATTTGCATATTTGTAAGGTTAGCAACACATTCTGGGCTACATAAAATAGGCCTATATTCGATTTAATTATAATAAAACGTTATGTTTCGTATTGTGTTGTAAATAGAACAAAACGTTTATTATTTGATGATAATTATGATGTCTAAAAAATGATTCCCCTTTACTCAGTTTATAAATAAAGCCACTAAATTCATTTTGATAAAATTAAAAACTAATTCTTGCACAATGCATTTCGTCCATTCTTATTCAAGTGCAAACATGCAGGATTGAATATGAAATACAAAATCTGAAATCATACTTCTACAGCAATGAATCTATGGACAAAAGGATTGTTCATAAATATATATTACTGCAGAAGTAGGCTTATATGATTTTAGATTTTGTATTTTATATTCAGTCCACGTTTGCACTTGAATAAGAGTGTGCGTAAGACATTGTGCAAGAATTAGTTTTTAATTTTATCAAAATAAATCTACTGGCTTTTTTATTTTTTGATAATTATGATTAATTTTATCATGATTGTGCAATTAATTGTGTGTAAATAAATTATAGCCGGAAGATGATGGTCGCTTGTCCCGCATTTGCTTGAAAAACAGAGGAAATACTATCTAAACAAGGAATTCTCTCATCATATGAATGTCAAATTTTATTGGGTTGTACAGTATTAATGCAAAATCATGTTAAAATTCATGATCTAATTTTACAGGCGATAAATATCCGAAGATGGTCAAAAATCAAAAATATATCAAAAACTGTGTCTCTGTCCAGATGCAGAGCATTGTAAGCATTCAAAATATAATGACAATGTGATTTTCTAAATTTTAGTCTAATTCTAGTTTCTAATTATGTCTTCAATTTATAATTTAGCTTCGATAGCCTCTAGATTTTAGGCAACAAGCATGAAGAAACTTTTATTTTGGATCAGTTGTGCCTCATGTCAATGAAAGAAATCTTATATTTTACTAACTATACAGAATTATATATTGTTCATATTCAATGTAGGCCCTATATGCCTACATGTCGAAGCATCTTCTCTACCGTGACTCAAATTCAATAGGCATGCATTTCGATACCTCTGATGAGCAATTTCATCATATTAGATATTGATTTTCTAATATAGTGATTTCTCTTTTGAGCGTTGTATATGTATGCCTACGTGTATGTAATTTTTGTGATCTAATTAAAATTTTGCTGTTTCTTACTTCAGGTACGTCGTGCTTACAAAAGGTCAATGGAATATCGAAGAAGGATCCGTGATTTATCAGCGTCTGCTTTTGTCTCAAGTGGAACGTGTATGCAAACAGAAATACTTAGATAATTTGCGAAAATATAATTATCCACAGATGATTCCAATGTTTTCGCTATCTTCATAATTGGGTAAATGATTGAAACTAGTTTTAAGTATGGTAATGGGATGTCTGTCACGATGTCAAGTGACTCATTAGGACGTCTCGTAGGAGCACTTTGAAGACGTAGGTTGGATGTCCCGGCGGGATGTCAGACTGACGTCCTGTGAGAGTTCCGCTGTGACGTACGTGGGATGTCCCGGCGGCATGTCATACTGACGTCCTGTGATGCTTCCGCTGTGACGTCTTTTTTACTGTCAAATAAGACGTACGTGGGCCATCCTGGAATGACGTCGTCATGACATCCCGCTGACGTCACATGTTTACTGGGACAGCAGTCTCGAAGGGCAAGAATTTTCTATTGAACGAATTCTGACGAACCAGAACATTGACAACACATTTAACGTACACAGTGAGTAAATTAAGATCGTGAAGATTGGAGCGGCATGAATAATATTTCCATTTGATGAATTTATCACTAAGAAAAATTGAGTCAAAGATGCTTACTTTTCACTTGAGTCCCGCCTGCAATGTGACCGTTGACGTTCTAAGAGTTTCCTCTGCAAAGCACTCGGTTGACCAATTACACAATCCAAAGACAGACGAATATCTATGTCATTTTCTATCGCTTGCTACCATTGCATACACTAGCTGCGATATGATCATGCCTGTTCTAGATGATCACCCACACGCAAACGAATCTATTTCTGTGTCTTCATCGTAGTACAAAGAAACAAGTATGTTTGTTCATCGAATATCATTATTCAGCAAAGATGAAAATAG
This sequence comes from Prostheceraeus crozeri, assembly GCA_907163375.1. Lineage (NCBI taxonomy): Eukaryota > Metazoa > Platyhelminthes > Polycladida > Euryleptidae > Prostheceraeus > Prostheceraeus crozeri. Next base: position 21,877 of record CAJQUW010005933.1, on the reverse strand, counting down.
CCTAAAGAAACTTCCAACCTTCAATTCGCCTTTAGTAGCTCTACAGTCCACCCACAGAATTTGACATGTTTTCGCTTTGCCTAGAAAGAAAGATTATTACCTTGCAAAGCAGATGAGATAATAGGCCTCTTCAAAGTTCTGTTGAATCAGACAATAGCTAAATTTCGGTCAACCGAATCAGAAACTGATTGACGACAGTGTTCAGTTTAGGGTATAGAGCTTTTCAAACATTGTCATCCATGCTCTTAACAATAACAAATATGCTTTTACCAGCTAATTACTTGAGCACAATTCACGCTTTGGCAATACCATTACAGAGGATATGCCGGGCATATTGATAGAAGTAATAGAACTTCAAGTTTCCATGATTATACGAATAGCTGAAAGCATTGCATTAATCAAAACGTGAAGTAATCGGAAATATTAGTTTGAAAGCAGTCGAAAATTTCTGTGTTCACATTGAGCATTATTTACAGCATATGATTCATGCTTGTGTTGGAAAGCACGAAAACAATTAAATATGGACAAAAGTCGAATGTTTCGTATTGTATGAACTTCACTTAGAGCTTTAGCCGACACGTGCAAACAATTAAAATATGTCTTTCCACTCGAAGGCACCTTACAATGAATTGGGGGTCAGGATTCTTTGGTCAGACTGCCTAATATCTATGCTTAAGGCCTCAGCCACACTGCGAGCTTTTCCAAGCGTTTCCGAGCAAAGCGTTTGGCAGCAAATATAAAGTCATCATTACAGCAGTTGTAGACTGCCACACTGCGAGCAAAGCAAACAAGAGCGATTAATGCCTTACGGACATACGTTTGCTCGGGACGCTCGTGTTTGCTTTGCTTTGAGTGTGGCTGAGGCCTAGCGCTACATGACCATTATGCGGCCACAATTTCGTATGCCGTGCATTAATGAAATAAGAGAAGTAGTGCATATTTGATAAATATTATTGCACGACGTTCATGTGACGCATTACTATGTCTACATTTATCAAATGATTTGTCACCACGTTGCTGTTAATCTCTTATCAGACTGTGGTAGTACAGGTTTTCCAGTTCGACAATGCGACTGTCAGATTAAAGAATATGTTTTAAGATGCAACAACGGTATTTCTGTTAGTCAGCAGCGTTTTCAATTGAATGATATTGTTTTTAATCGGTAGTGATAATAAGTGAGTTTATTAATGGATTTATAAGTTCAATGAGCGGCAACCTGAAATACGGCTTTTCATATTCAATTATATTTTATTTAACAGGTAAGTCAATACAAAAGGTTTTGATAATTATTTTAATTCATAAAAGTAATACAGTAAGTCATTAAAAACTTTTTTACGAAAAGGTAAGTCAATACGAAAAAGTTTTGATAATCTTGAAATTTTTTATTCCATTATGAAACAAAACAAGTACCGTAATATTCATTGATGGTTTTGTATGACATCCTCGCGATTAGTTAGTCTAGGCATCAATCTGCCCATACCTCTGGAAGACCTTCCATCTTATTCTTTTAGAGCAATTGAACTTCAAAAAGCACGTCTCAAGTGTGCTGAAAGTGCGTTATTTCCACATTAGACGCATAGCTTCCATTCGTCAATATCTATCCCCACGCACGACGAATATTTTAATGAATGCATTACTGCAACTCGGTCCTGTCTGGTTTCCCACAATCCCTTCTACAAAGACTTCAATAAGTGCAAAATCATGCCGCAAGAATTCACTGCTGAAGAAGCTCTATTGGCTCCCGGTAAAAAAGAGAATTCAACGCAAAGTTTCGATCTTAACATTTTCTTTTTTCACCGGTAACTGTCCTCAATATTTTGCCCGCATTTTCCGAGTATACAGACCGAGGCGAGACCTACGATCCATTGATAACCAGCGTGTTCTCAAGAAGCCATCCTGCACGACGACTATAGGCATGAGAGCCTTTAGATATCAAGCCCCACTCTTCTGGAATCAAATTCCACGTGAACTAAGACACTGTCAGTCAGCACTAACTTTCAAGAAGCAGTTATCTCTGTACTTTCAGGACTTATAGATCTTTTACTTCAACATCAAATGACTTTATATTGTGCAATGACTTGTGTCTTGTCATTAACTGAATTGGTACATTTTCGCGCCTAGCGAGCTCGCAAGAGCAGATCTTACTTACTTACTTATTTGCAGTAATGGCACTCATGTTTTGGGAGGCGAGTTGCTGTAAGGTCAAATTCCGCTGTTGTCCAGTGTAGTTGTGTAACTGCTCACGAATCTCAGCTACTTCTCTCTTGAAAGCCGCTTTCCACATGGAAAACGCGTTCTCTGCGATATTGAGAAATGGAGAGTAGGGCGGTAAGTACCTAATAGAGTGTCCCCCTCGCAAACTGACTTCACGAGCTCTATTGTGGCACGGAGCATTATCCATGACGAATACACGACGTCCAGCCCCAGCCGCAACGGACGCTTCTTCCAACCAGGAGTTGAATCTCTCACAGGAGGTTCCGCCTTCGTAGAATTCATGATGGACGACACCTTCATTAGAGACCGCCAAGATCCGAGTAAAATTCCGCCCGCGCTGTCCATGAACAATCCTGACAGCTCGCTCTCCTCGTCTGGCACGACCTCGTGTGCGACTGATCCATAAATTAAAGCCGGATTCGTCCACAAAAATAAATGTTGGCGGATGGTTTGCGTTGATCGTGTGCAGATACCAGTTCGCATACTCGGCCCTTTCCACTTTGACGTTATGGCTATTGCAGTTGACTTGAACAGTCCATTTTCTTTGAGATAAGACGATTTCTCAGATATGTGCTGATAGTTTGAATTGAGACAGATGGCTTGTCCGGCATCCGCGCTTGTAGATCAGCTTTGATTTGGGCTAACGTGAATTCCGGTTGGGATTCAACAATCTCTACCACAGTATTTGCCCTATCTTCGTCCATCTTTTGGTGTCGTCTTCCTCCTATGGGACGCTCAATGAGTCCTTCAAGTATATAACGATGTACTATTGAATACGCAGTACTCCGTTTTACACCAAGAACTCGAGCGGCTTCAATATAATCATCTCCGGCTTCGTGAGCCATAATGATTCTGCGTTTAACATCAGACATCAGAAGGTATTCGCTGGCTCTCCATATTGATAAGTTAATTTAGCAGATGTGAAGACATCTATATAGGGCTTTGGATCAAACCGAATAGATATCATTTATTCTTCACGTGAAATACCGCTCACTAATCTGATAGAGACACAATTGAACTATTTTGCTGCAGTTTATTTATTGTTGTCGCTCTCAATTGTGAAATGACGTAATATTTTATCTTTTAACGTATTAGAAATTAAAGTGCCGCTCTTGATTCGGTAGTTGCCGTTGTCGTGTAGGAAAACCTGTATATCATGTGTACGCTGCATGCAAACGTTTATTTCAGACATAGAAATAGTACAAAGACATTTTGATAAACAGCGAATAGATAGCATTCACTTTGAGATTTCTGCAATCGGCTAGCCAGTACATTGCAATTTCTAGGCATAGAAATCGAGTTGTTATCAACGGCATTTATCTACTGCTGATGTCCAGAAAATTTCTACAATAGGTTGATCCATAGAAATTGATAACAATGGAAGGAAAGCTTCAAAGTCGACACAATCATAGTGGGGGCCCCCCACAAAAATCGCACGCATTTTTGACTTAATTCGCTTGTCAACGACTGTAAAGTGATTGGTATAGAATCGACACATGTGCAAATCTAAGCTTTTCATTTGGTGGTAGTTCCCCAACTTAGTTCCCCCCTGAAATGTTCCCGCGACTACCTTGCGTCAATCCATTAGTCAACTTCAGTTAAACAACAATCTATTTCTATGGGTTGATCAGTGGTTATGCAAAAGCACATGATTCCTTCGCGTCTTCAATACCGTGGACAAGTACTCATCAATTGTTTCTAATGTCCGTCGCTATAGATTCAACTGAAGTGCGAAGAATGCAGCGTGACGTCATATTGCACAGTGGACTGTAGCATTAAGTTGGCTCGCTTCGCGGTCTCGACACTGTCGTGCATTAACCCTTACTTCATAAATCTCATGCATCTAGGAAAAGAAGTTAATTTGTTAGAGCAATGCTTCGACCATTCGGCACCACCTGCTTAGTGAGAAAACTGGTGATGTGTGTAGATGAAACGACACTCCTTAATTTCGATGGCGGCTTCCAGTGACTGACAATTGAAAATGCCGAAAGTCTATCATTGTACTTTGTAAATGGTTCGGTTATTATCACTTCACTTGAAGCATAAAAGTATTTTTAAAAAATCATGCTATAAATCCTTGAAGGCAATCAAAAAAAGGCAAATCAACGACTGCTACAGGCTTTTGCTGATTCTTTATAAGATCTAGCAACATTTATCTAATAATGTCATAGAAATTGACAACAATAAAACCTCGAGAATGGAAGTTGCGCTTCATGCAATGCACAATAACGGCACATAAATCGCACGCATTTTCACTTAGATGCACCTGCCAACGTCTGTATCATTGGGTTAGAATCAGTCACATGAGTAAATCGAAGCTCTTAATTGGTTCTTCATGCCCCAACTTAGTTCCCCCGGATGTGCCACGACCTTGAGTCAATTTCCATTCTAGCGAACTTCAGATAAACAGTTTATTTCTATGAATAATGTGCCTGAATGATTGGCTGGAATGACCATCAAGAAACTACTACCGACATAAAGTAGCTAAGACAAAGTGACAAACAAATTAGACAATGAAATTCTGTCTGTCGATAATTTAGAACCGCTTTCAGAAATCATTGGTCACACGATCAGATGTCTATGATTCATACAACTCATACATCGAGGAAGTAATCTCAGTTTGGCAGAAAACTGTGACGACAATTCGGCTACACCCATAGAATTAGATTGTTTAACCGCATCACTTTGCTAGAAGTGCAAACTGATTCAAACAGATGGCACATGCAGGAACTTAATAAGTAGGCAAAAAGAATTTATTAATACCTTGCAGAGATAAGAAAAATAGTCGTGCGTCGTTTGCGGATTGTTCTGAATTCCTTTAAAATGCTCCGATCGCCACGATTCCTTCAGATTCGAAGAATTCAGATCATTGCGCAAAAGTTTTCTCGATGATGTTGGGCAGTCCGATCATTATCAAAAAAGTTAGCAGGCGCACGAAAAAACGTTCACAAACTTCTCTGTAGAACTTGACATCGACTGTGTCTCTTTACTGTGTGATTCGGTTGATAACTGTCACTGAAACTTCAGACAATTTGGCGTGTTTAATGTTGAACTGGCTGCTCATTGTTGGATTGCTATGGCATTATGTCCGCAGATTGTGCCATTTCATTGACATTACATGTTCCAATGTTTCCTTTCTAGTCAAACAGAAGAAGAGACGACCTGTCTAATTCTGTGGTTACACCACTTTCCATTAAATTCGCGCTCGTGTAATCGCTCGTGATGTGACCTTTAATTGTCTGTTCTAATCTCGCCCACTTAAATAAAGCAAAAAGTCGGATTTCTATGGGCAACACCATCCTAACCTAAATTCGCTCTTCGAGTTCGTGTTATCTCTCGTGGTAACCTTTGAAAGTGCGCTCAGAACAAGACAGAAGATGATTCTCATTAAGAGCTTATCTTGCGTCGATTTCATGTGTTTCATCACAAGTCAAATCTTTGCTTCTAGTTCAATGTCGTCAATAGAGGCTGTCGTGCTGGTGCATTATTGTTCCATGGTTGATCTCATTCGTAATAAAAGACGAATTGTCGGCTGTCAATGCGGTGAATATCGAGCGGTTTGACTAAAGTAAGTTAAAGAAATGAATTTACTCTTCGATTATGAGTTTCAATATCAACAATGATATCAAAGAAGTCAGTTGGTGCATTTGCAACGTTCTTCGTTTTCCTAGTGCATTGACATGCGACGGTTTAGACATTTCAGTGATGATGTCAATTGATGAATGAGAAAATGAAAGTTCAGTTTTTCATGACTGACAGCAAAGTGTGATCTCTTCTCAATCTTTTATTTCTCAGCATTGCATTGTGCAGATAGAGAGATGCTCTGTGCGACATGCACAACGTGGTAGAATGTGACGTACACATGTAGTATATAAAGCTGAAGTAGACGAATAGCTTCTTATGTCTGACGCTCACTAGCTACTTACTCCTTTCATCGTGATTTGATGCAAATGTCTTGCGAAAAGAATTCTGAGGCTATTAATACGAAATTTCGACTTTCACGGACACTAGCGGTGGTCGCAGCGAATCGCATTAGTTGATGCAGTGGTCGTAAAGACGTGCACCCGTTTCTGCAGTGGCCGCAAAGAATTGCATCCGTTTCTGCAGTGGTCACTGCTGCCACATTGTCGCAGTGGCTGTGTCCGCAGTGACCGCAGTTCTATAGAGAAGTTTGTGAACGTTTTTTCATGCGCCTGCTATCTTTTTAAATATTGATCGGAAGGACCAACATCATCGAAAAAACTTTTGCGCAATTATCTGAATTCACAGCAATCTGCAAGGAAAGCACGACTATCTGTATAAGGCATAAAAAATTTCTTTTTGCCCACTTAGCAAGTTCCTGCATGTGCCATCGTTTTTGAATCAGTCTGCACTTCTAGCAAAGTGACACGCGCAAACAATCTAATTTTATGACCTAGACAATCTAATCCGGTAACCAGAAAGCGCTTCTGCAACGAATGACACCGAAAATGAGACCTTCACAGAATGATGTACACCTTATTGTAACAATGAATCCGCGCGTCTATCGAGTTTCGCCTGCTTCGTATTCTTGTCAGACAAGCAAATAAAAGCACATTTCTGACCATTCTAATAGAAATAACCATACTTTCTCCGGATTGTTTTGAGTTCCGAAACCCCTCTGATTGTAATGATCCTAAAATTCAATCCTTCCCAACTTTTCAGCACAACACATTGACACATGCTCATTCCAATTGTGGCATCAGTTTTTGCCAACTCCCTCATCTTGCTGTCATAAAGAGCAATTCGACATTTGAATTCCACTTCTTCTCAAGAATTTGATGTTTTGTGTATCAGTCGGAAATTAATAGTAGATAACCTTGAAAAGCGATATGGATTCATCCCTCATCGCTTGAAATCGTTTTCAGACAATGTTGATTGCATTGGGGTAGTTAATCGGCAATTAATGCAACTGAATCTAGACTTCTGAAAGTACATGTAAATTACGCTTGATCTGCAACTATCTTGGCATCTTATCGTGGAGAAAAATTACTGCAGCTGCATGCAAGAATGAATGCGCCAAATAGGTATAAAACTGTCCATTTTGTGACCCACTATTTATAGCAAACAGCTGATATTCTTCCTTATAAAGCTTCTGAAGTGTATTTAAAGTATATTGCTCTTATTCATATCATAGCATTACATGGATGCACTTGTGGGTGAATGAAAATGTTAGCTATAACTTCACTTGTGTTTTGTCATTGGTCTGTGAGTGGTTTGAATTCATTTGTAATTCAATCAAATTGCAAAAATTGAGAACATTTACGATTTTCAAAAAAACACTCTTTTAAAAGTCATTTTTATGTTGTCATGGCACAAATTTGATAAAACTTGATGGCTTGTCAGAGCCACGCAGAAAATAAAAGTCACAAAAATTTGGAGCCGTGGCTATTACAGTTTTGGAGCAATAGGCCTATCAAGGAGTTAGCCGGGCTCCGTAGGAGCTCGTCCGTGAGAAACTAGGACTACGGGAATTTGGCAATTGAGTTTAAGAACTTTCGAGGCAAGCACTTCAAATTCCATGAGACAGTAGAATACAGTTCTACTCCCACAGTGGCATTCATTTTGTACTTTGAATCCCTGTCATTATAAACAGCAATTTGAATTCAAGGTCACTCTACACTGTAAATCATAAAGTCCCTTCTAAGCAACAATCTGAGTGCTACTAAACGGAAGAGTGCCAAAATTCTTCTTCAAGATGAGTCAAATGCATTTGCGTTTAATTGTCAAAGCAGTTCAGATGAATGTACATTTGGGACACTGCGGACTAGATATGCCGTATGGCTTTTATCGACAGGTGGAAGTGCTATTTCTATGCAACTCATTAAATGAGCACTAAAATGAGTGCGAACTAAGCACTGTGCTTTCGAAGCCAAAGAGTTCTAAAAGGAGCACTGATATTTTTGTACTGAAAGAGCACTAGATTTTGAGACTCATTTTTTAGTTGCAGTTAGTACTCACATTCAGTACTCTTTGTAGTAGTCCTTTGAGATTAATGAATAACAGCGTGTTGTTGGATTTCATGGAAATTGCTCAAATACATTGCGGTAAATCTCATGAATTCAGAAAGATATGTGCTCTTTGTCTGCTCTTTCACGTGGGGACGTTCATTTCATGTTTCTACATGTAGTTGATCTATTTCACATCAATTTTCATCATATTTCGATCATGGAGATCATCGAGAAAGGCGAAACTACAACATTAATGACTTAGTTCCTTATAACACCTGTCAGTTAGTGTTACTTCATCATACCGCAAGAGAAATTCAGAAATGAGAATTCTTAGATGGGAAGTGAACTTGTTTGACGCATCAATTGTCATATTCTAAGATTTATAGAATGCACTGGAGAACTCTCAACATAATTGCTCTTTATGCACCCTAGAATGTCAAATAGCCTGCCTGAGACGATGTTATTTATGTGTCTGAAGTATGGCGTCGCAGACATCATTATGTTTCGCCTACATAACCTTTCGAGCAGTCATTACAAAGATAATAAATAATACCGTTACTAATACAATATAAAAGTTGCAAATATGGGTAACGCATCCACAGAAAAGGTTTTATCATCTTACCACATCACATATCAATATTTTGTAGACTTGACTCCGTCCATCGACATTTATATTCTGCATCTGTCATAATTTTTCCACAAAATGTCATCTGTCAAATAAAACTGGGAAGACATAAAAGGTCAAAACTAGAGCGTGTCAGATAATTTTGGTAAAAACATATTCGAGAGCCTTCTATTACAATAAAATTGAAGGCGACACAATGCGCTTAGCATTCCCACTAGCCCAAGACCAATATAGGAAAGGTAAGGTTATACCAGCAAACTGTAGAGTTTGTTGTTCAATTGTAGAAGAAGAAATGAAAAGACCGAGTCGGCCCCTGATACAAAGAGGATGTAGGAATCAACACCCTAAAAACTAATTTATGAGTGAAATAAAACCGCCAATGATGTCGATGACATTTCAATTGTAAGATTGTTATATTCCATGCTTATGTCACCAACCCATCATCCACCTCTCTGGGATCAGCACAGTACGCATTTCTCTGCAACCGAGAAGAACGTTCCCAAAATACGTCACTGCAGGAATGACGATCGTATCTTACAATTTTTGAAAATAAATAATTACATGCTTTATTTGCAAGGAAAATATTCGTCTTTGATATTTTATTTTATCAACATAGTAAGCAAAAAAATTATTTAGGAAGCACAAAATCATAGTCATCGGTTATTATCAGGCAAGATACGTCGATAATATTGACCCTTAATTTGAAAAAAGTCGAATCAATTTTACAAAGACAGGTGAATGGAATACAAGGCTAACGCAGCCTTGTCTTTGCGTTGTCATTGCTGTCCTGTCAAATATGCTCGCAGTTATACATTGCAGACCATTCTCAGAAAATGTACATTGTATTTGGTGGATACTAAGAGTAATACTACAGAGTAAATGGTAGATTCTTGAGATGGCTCGGAAGCTATTTAATAGACAGAAAATTTCGTATCAAATGTAGTAGAAAAGATTCTTGGAGTTGTATTGGATGACAAACTCCGATGGAATTTTCACATTGAAGCTATATTGAGAATCTCCTCTCAGCGTTTGTACACTATACGAACTTTGAAATCGCTGTTATCAAGAGTCCAAATAATTCATATGTATAAATCCATAAGACTGTCGCTTCTGTATACTCTTCTTCGTTGTTTGTGTGGCTTCCGACTTCACTTGAAGGAGAACTCGAACGGTTTAACCGGCGTAGTCATGCAATAATGTGTGGTAAGGACTGTAAGTGTGATGACTTTCCATCTATTTCATCAATGAGGAAAAATCGAGCCATGGAATATTTCAGAAAGTGTGAGAAGTTCCCTTTGCATCCTCTTCATGACTTAGTGCCCACACCCATGCCTCGTGGTCATTTATGTTTGCCCCAAGTCAACTCCGCTCGCAGACTGCACTCGTTTTCCCGTGGCTGTCAATGATAATGAGGAAGATAATTTGACTTGATAAGTAATAGTTGAAGTGTAATTTACTTGATAACTTTTGACTGTTTTTCTCTTCTCTACGTAAATGCTCTGTATGGTTGATTATCATTTGTGTGAATACACGCTTACTTACTTTACTTACCTATTTACAATACCTTTATATACATGTAAGATTACACGTAAGATTGCTTGTAAGATTTACAATAAGATTAACGTGCGGACCCAGTGAATGGGTCTTAGTATTTTCGATGAAACGGTCCCGGGTCGGACCTGAAAATTCAGACTCATTTGCAATTTCGATTGGGATGCTGTCTTTGTTTTACACAACTACCACGGCCCTAAACCATGCATCTTTGAACACGACCACCGCAAGGTCATTACTCATTTTCGCTTAATCCTTTCAATCAATGTCTCCTTTAAGTTTTCCGATGACCTGGCTAGATTTGACGTTAACAAATAATGATCCACGGCAAAACTTTAAGCTCTCAGATATACAGCGATTTATCTTTCCTTGACGGAAATTATATTCAGACCGTCAGACGTGTACCGGAACCATAGGTCACCCAGATTCTATGCTATTAATGAGCAGTCAGTGTCCAACGTCATAATATTGACCGCTACCCCACACGCAATGTCATAAAATCATGAATTATGAAGAGACCTTTACTCGCTGCCTCGAACATTGCCAAACTAGATAAATATCAAATTCTCCTCACTTTCTCATTCCGACTCAGATCTCACCTTCGAAATGTCGGAATGTTACCGCAAGTTGTTAAGGTTTGAATAATTAACCAGCTTGGTTGACTTTTCTTAATGCAAGTTGACTTCAAATTCAACTGTGAAAAATGGTAGCAGAAGATCATGTACGTGTTGGCATATCACAGACACAGCCATAGAAAATGTGGGATCTGGGATGGAACAGTCATGGAATGATGAAGAACTGAGAAATACATCTGTGTTGTAATAGACTAATAGACATGGCTCTGGGGACAGTCCTGTGCTCTATTACAGTGCATGGATCGGAACTACTTTATTTAGCATGCGAACGTAACCTCCAAGCTAATCGCGTATATTTTCTCGACAGTTTTCGTCATATCATTTTCATCAGTGCTTTTTAAATATGGTGATTTCTTGAATGTAGAGTTCCTCTTTGTTAATTTGAAAAGGAATAAGTTCATGAATCATGAGTTCTCCAGAGATATCAATAAAAAAGTGTGTTTCATTGCTAGAAATAGGGAAAACTTTAAAGTAATATTTAATGAATACCCGTCGAAATTGCTAATTGCAAATCTCAGATTTACCCGAGCATGGCTGCAACTATAAAAATAGGGAGTTGTGTCGATGTTGAGAGATGTGAACTAGGCCTGCTGATAATTTCTGATATTGGATGAAATAGCAGCTGTTCAGGTCTGTTCTCATTTTTCAACTGAGAATTATTCTATTTACATCGTGTCTGCAAAAAGCAGAATTTTTTATTATTACAGGCAGGCTAACATCAGCTCTGGGTAAGGAAACAGACTGGTCGCAGTCCAGATATTCTTATATTCTGCCAGCCATCGGCGGGCGACTATCGGTGTCCAGAGTCGCTTGACGATGACCAGAGTAGTCATTGTAGCCAATATCTTGACTCCGACAAGTCTGCTTCCTTTCCCAAAATCTGATATTGTCAAATGGGAGAAATTTCCTTTCAGGCGCACCAACTTAGGCAACTTGTCAGTATTGTGTCTAAATTCATCTTCAATGAATGCCCGTGGAAATTTCACTGACTTGCTAATTATAAAATATGGAAAAGCAGTTGTAAAATAATAAAATAGAGAACTCATTGAAATGTTCTGTCATCTCTAACATTTTGAACTGTGAATACATGCCGGTGTGAAAATCATAGATATCAACCTTGTGATGAGTATTTAGCCCATTAAATGCTAGTGGCACATTTATAGGACCTTTCGACCAGAAGGCTTCACATCGCAACGTTGACTCCAAAACAGCGAAAAATGAGATCAAATGAAAAAAGGAGATCAGCAGTGCAATTGTTATGGTACCATTCCCAACCACAAAGGAAACCTAGTACACTAACAAATCCTGTTTGAAAAACGGTCAAAAGTTTTAGTTTAAACAATAGCTCCGTCGGCGATGAGTTAACCAACAGTGGGGGGGGGAATCCCGGAGTCATATTTTTCTATTTCACTTTTTATGATGCTCAAGGTATATAAACCGCTCATGCCCATGTAAATCCTTAATCATTTTTGACGCTGACTCTGCACGTGATATTTCATTTCAATAATGTCAGTAGAAGAATGGCAGATAGGCTAAGGGGTACACAGGACCTCCCCTCTCAGGTCTCAGAGGGTGTAGAAATTGAGAACAAACATTTTACGATCAGATGAAGAATGATTTTGGACATGTCCACGATGGTGCATAATGAGTAAAATTCAGTTATTGGTTGTTTACATCATGCTTGTGCATGTACATTGTGTTAGAAGATTGCAAAATGCGAATATCTTGCTTTCGAATATGATCTTACACGACAGATGAATATTATAGACAGATGAAAGCTATCATAGTACTCATAGTATACCACTAAAAACAGACTATTGGCAAAGTTGTCACAGCAGTAATTGACTAGAAAGATGCCCTCAGACTTGAACAATTCAAGCACGAAAATTTCTTGGCAGTCGTAGACACTGCGTTTCGCCCTACAAGTCCTCGTCGGTCCGGCCCGGAATGGTCCAGACTAACTTAAAATATCGTAGAATGGCTGAACAAGCCACTGGACCCCCCCCTCAGGTCTCAGAGGCTGTGAAAAAGCTCAGGTCTCTGGGTGTCAAACAATCGGTGTCAGGATCGAGTTACTTCGTCATGAAGTTCTTGCGATCAGTGAAAGAGTCCTTTCTGAGGATGTGACGGGCGGCATTTGAGGATTCAAGACATGAGATGGAAACTTGGCTTGAGAAAGCAACACACTTTCTTCAGTTTGAAACAGGTTCGAAATTATGTCTTGCACACTGTAATCGATTCGGCACAAGGCTCGACTAAATAGGTTTTGAGTTATCACCTGCTTAGAAGAGTCACTCGTAATTCAATTTAATGATTAATTTTCATCGGTTCGCTTTCGGGAGATTGTTTCAGATTCAACTTCTCTTCGGAATATGTACAAATTTTACAATGCGTTTATGAAATAATTTGGGAAGACGCTAACCGGATAAACTGTTTTAAGTTGCTATTCTTCAAACAAAGTTTCCTGCTCAATTGATTGCGACGAGATTTCAGCTTGCAATCATTAAACATAAAATTTCGGTGCGTTAGAATTAATCATAAAGTTCGCTTATTTCTCTTAAAGTGCAAATATTATCAATAGCGAGAAAATATAATTTGATTAAGATTAAGTGCTTGCTGCTTTCATCAAAAGAGAATATATTCTGAGCAATAGCGTTTGTCTTTGATGAAAAACTACACAATATCTCTGTTTATCAATCTACTTAATTATTTATCCCTTCAATGTTCTTCATTAAGCAGCACCGCAGATTCAGGAAACGCAAAGATGTTAGGGTACTTAGTCTTTTTAGTTGCACTTCTTCTAGACATTTATTTAGAGTACTGAGACATGAGTTATGCTTAAGGTCAAAAAGTAGGACGTCTGCAGAATGGATTGCAACATTTGGCCGGTGAAACATCTAAAAGTGCCGTTTACTAATTTCGCAATCACTTCCTTCAATGCTTTAAACTCAATTCACTGTTGCATGCATTCTAAGATTCACTACCGACATCTGAAGAATAAAGTACACGCATAATTTTGCAGTGAAGAGGATGTTTCCTTCATAATTTTGCTTCGCTTTTATCCCTACGGAAAATGGTTCGATTAATTATTTCAGGAACTGTAAATATTTTGATGTACATCCCTTCTGGACTTTATATTGCTTTGTAGTGGTCACTTATGTTTGCCTCAAATGAACTCTGCATCATTTTTCTCTTGAATTTCGTCCACCGCTACTTTTTGTGCTTGAATTCTATCATGTGCTTAAAATGTGGACTATGGGCACATGCGTCATGTGCTTATATAAAGCGACCAAAACATATGCTGCCCGTGCTTGGCAGACTATTTTATATATAATTGTAAAAAATTAGCGCATTTTCTTATGCAATCTACATTGAAGACCGTTTCAAAAAATAATTGCGCGAAAAATTAACACATTTCCATGTGTTATTTTCCGGTTGAAGTCCTTGTTCAATGTCAACAAGCGATGTACCATAGGAAACTTGATGTTCCATTGATCAATGTGACGTAGCCTATGTTTCATTTTCACAAGTGGTCAGCTGTGGTCGGTAGACCTCAAGAAAGAAATTTGGACTTTTTCTTTCAAGCAGGATTTAGTCATGAAGATGTCAGGATTTTTGATTTAAATTGGCGGACAGTATCAACTACCCAACAGCTTTTTCATGGTGTGTGGTTCTATGATTCGTTGACTTTACGGTGGCTACGATACCAAAACGTTTTGCCGAAAAATTGTTGCTAAAAAGCACTTAAGTAGACACTTTGATGTTTAGCACTATAAATTGGGCGTGCGTTGAAGTTGTGTCTGGTCAGATGTGATCAGCAGACTTAAATGTATGAATTCTTGGTCAACTCATTCACCGATGCCTACAGACGAAATGCAAAAAGCAAAGCTGTCACCATTAAATAAGACTCATGGCCAGCCTTCAGATGACATAACTTTTTTTCGCATTCCTCCAACTTCTTGGTATTATTTCACTCAATTTACACTTTTGCATATTTTTGCGCTACTTCCTCGTTAATGCTTTTAACGGTCAACTGCACACAATTTGATTTTTTTGTTGAATTATCGCTGGCATTTTCAAGTTTGGGATTTAAAAAATGCTGGTGTTACCAGCTGCCATATGCAAGAATTTCTTAGGACCTTCATTCACATCATTCAGATTGATTTTTGCTTAAATATGCTTGCCTGAAAGTATATATGCAGAAATGCTTTAATTTCTTTTCTTAGCTTTGCATAGTGACTTTTGAAAACAAAAAACTTCTCGTCACAGCCCCTCAATTGACCCATTACGTAGTTTTACGTTCCTACAGAGGCAGTAGTCACAACGATATTACATTATCGCTTAGACCAAACTCAAATTTCATTGAAATTTTTTATGCACAATCTGCCGAAGAGAATAGAAATAACTTTATTGTCTCAAATGAATCGATTAGAATGCTACAAAAAGAGAAAGATTTAAAAAAAGTTGAGAGTTATATTTGATGAAGGAGTATTCGTACCCAATTAATTCTAAAATTGTTGCACATTGTAATGGGAAAGAGAAGTCATGTATGACAACTCCAATTCTACATGCAAGTAAAGCGATTGAACGAGAGATTTTATAAAACAAGATTAATGAATTTTATCATTTTGGCAAAGTTCTATAAGCACGTAAGTAATCTATTCAATAAAAATACTACACTATGGGACCTGTGCAAAACCTACATACACAAATTCAAACATGTATTTAGACTTTAATGATTAATTCTCGGTTTGTGCATATTTTGAAGTTTTCTTCAAAGGTCAATCCTCGCCCCACGGGGGGGCTCCCCCCCGTTTTTCGCTCCACTGGCGAATGTTTTGGTTATCTTTTAAACCAAGCAATCTATGGCTACCAGATTTCTAATAGCCTACTTTCTACGCATTATGCAACTTTTGACAGAAGAGTAGCAAATTTGGCACTACACTTTTGGCAAGAGTCCTTTTGTAAAATTTGAATGCTTGGAATATTTTGGCTGATTTCAGTATATTCACTTCTAATGCATATTGCGCATGCGGTATCAATTCTTGCTGAAGTTGAGATTACATAAAGGATTCTTCCTCTCAATATAAAGATATTCGCATGCAAAACTCTTGAATTTGACATTATCTGCATATTATGTGCATGCATACTTAAAATTTGAAATTCAAATTTTGAATGTGATTTTTACTATTTTTATACTTGTTAGTTCTACATATAATCAGCAATTATTGAACATTTTCAGAATCATGTGGCTTTTAGCCTCAGTGTATTGGGTTGTTTCTTCACCTGCAAGAACTAAATACTAAAATGTGCTATTTGAGCTGAAATAAAAGAGTGAATTATTTGACCTTTGACCTCATCTAATACAATGATGTAATCTCATAACGATTAATTATCATCGTTTTATTAACCATCTTACCAGATCTTTCGCTTAGTGTACCGTTTATAAGTTTTTGTTGTCATTTTCCATTTCAAATAGTGATGTAATGGAAATTTGCTTGAGAATGGCGTTTTGTGACCTTTGACCTTCACCTCATCCCACGGATGACCTCAAAAATAAAACTAATGCATTTTTTGTGAATCCTCTTTCAATTTTTCGATTGATGTGTGGTTTCAAATTTGGTGGAACAACAGCAGAAGGGGCGAGATTCGCCCCTTCCCAGTGTGACACGTTCGGAAAAATACCTCAGTGGGACGAGGGTTACAGGACGCAGTGATGCTATGTTACGAAGACCTGAATGAAGCTTATTAGACCGCATGCGAACGCGCACGAATAGCGCACCATTGATATAGAGACACAAGCGGAATAGCATTTTAGTGTTCTTCCAGCTGATATTTCTTTTTCTTCCCGTCACAAAAAAGGTTTCGGCAGCAGTACATTAAAAATATATTGCTTTGAAATGACAAATTTCAGAAATCAATAGCTAAATATGAAATGAATGATATTTTCAAGAAGCTGATGTATGTCCGTGTTTGTTTAGTTATATAGGGGAGACATTTTCCTCCTGATGAAATACGATGTCACTTAACAGTTCTTTCCTAATGAGACGAATCTCGCTGATGAAGAATGTTGCTCTTTCAGTAATGAATTTTTCATCACGTCTATCATTAAAGCAATTTTATTCTTTTCATTTCTTTTCATCTCTGGTTGTACTTTCATCGTATGATTATATAATTTTATATTCCTCATCACATCCACTGTGTTACTGCAAAGAAACTAAATCCTAACCGAGATTGAGCTTTCTTATGAAATGAAATGAAATGCGGTACTCTGGGTGTTCGAATTAACCATTGAATTGAAATTTGGTACTTAAACAACTCCTGTCGTGCCTACGCACAAAATAAAATATTTCTATTTGTATGCGCTGATTGCCGCAGTACAGTTCATAAATTATATCTTGTTTGCTGATTGTCTCCGTCCCCATGTTTCAAAATTCTAGCCTCTTCGGTTCGAATCATGTCCCGTTTGGTCAAACCTACTTTCCTTCCCAGGACATTTTCGTAGACTTATTCCGCATAGCTTACCTGCTTGACAATTGTTCATACTGCTAGAATCGTTGCAGCTGTATTCCTATGTACTTGTTACGTCATCATCGTCTTGCGCCTATTAGGCCAGAGATATCTACTTCTCACAAAAAATAAAATAGATAACCAGTAGAATTGAATCTTGCAGTGGGGTTGGACTTTGGGAAATTGTCCGTTAAAGACGTCATTAATGAGATTCAGTAGATCTCTCTCCTTCTTTTTCTGTGATCAACATACGCGTAAATCTCCACAAAGTTTGTCTACTAATGTTGACCTAACACCGATTACACCGAACATAACCTACAGTACACTAAAAGGATAATTCGTCTTACGGTTCTGTTTGTATTGCTATTAGAAAAGAAGCTTTTGATAGTCAGAAGTATGTTAAGGCATCATCAAATAAGTAAATGAATGAATTCAGCATATTAATTACATGTTTCAAATCAATAGTTTTCTTTTAAACTACCCCTTTAAAATATAAAATAATATCATCATTATAAATGATTTTAGGCTGCTTGGGTTTCGATGCTACCTACGAAGGAAACTATGCACAAATCATCTTCATCATCATCACACAGAAAACTCATGGAGAATGATACTGCTGTATCAACCTATATATTTGAAATGTATAAATAATATACAATTAGTCAATTGAATTAACATTGAAAATACTTAGAAGCCCATTAACTGCTGATCGGTAAAACAGAGACGGTGTGTCACTGTGTCTCACATCACAAATGATGAAACTTTAAACCAAAAAGGCGTTGAAATTTCGATCGTACATATCTTTGCCCAATAGAATATTTTCTTGACTGAAGAAGGTATGAAGACTACAACACAAGCAAGCTGGACGGTAGAGATCTGGTGCCCTGTGCGGCGAAACGA
Source organism: Prostheceraeus crozeri (assembly GCA_907163375.1). NCBI lineage: Eukaryota > Metazoa > Platyhelminthes > Polycladida > Euryleptidae > Prostheceraeus > Prostheceraeus crozeri. The sequence goes on along the minus strand of CAJQUW010005933.1, from coordinate 3,473 downwards.
TCCTACAACAACTGAAGGACAGGGGTTTCCACTTCAAGAATTCAATAATGCACCGCCCTGAGAGCTGAGTCCCAAGGAAAACTAATATAGTGGTAATAACAGTATCAGAAATAGGCGGACAATGGGAAGAAAAAACCAACAGTTCACAATGATGCGAACACATTTGAGAACACCCAATGAGGTGATCTTTTATCGAGACACTGTGGCTAAAAGCAACATAATTCTGAAAATTTTCAATTATTGCTGATCAGATGCAGAACTGAAAAATACAAAAATAATCGATAATTATGTTTGAAATTTGAAATTCAAATTTCAAGCATGCAAGCATGATAAGCAGATTATTTCAAATTCCAAAATTTTGCATTTGTGAATATCTTCATACTGATGGAAAGAATCTTCTATGTAATCCTAACTTCACCAAGAATTGATGCTGCATGCGCAGTATGCATTAGAAGTGAACATACCGAAATCAGCAAAATCTTCCAGACATTCAAATTTTTAAATAGATCCCATGCCAAAAGTAGCACATCTTAGTATTTAGTTTTTGCAGGTGCAGAAACAACCCAATATACTGAGATTCTGAAAATTTTCAATAATTGCTGATTATGTGTGGAACTGAAAAGTACAGAAATAAAAAAATCACATTCGAAATTTGAATTTAAAATTTTAAGCATGCATGTACATAATATGCAGATAATTTCAAATTCAAAAGTTTTGCACATGTGAACATGTACTAATGGGAAGAATCTTGCAATAGAAGTGAACATACCGAAATCAAGAAAATATTCCAAACATTCAAATTTTAAAATAGATCTCATGCCAAAAGTATAATGCCAAATTTATTACCCTTCAGTCACAAGTAGCATAATACGTAGAAAGCATACTACTTGAATTCCGGTCGCCAAAGGTTGCTTGGTTTAAAATATATTCAAAAAGTTCGGCAGCGGACGAGCATTAAGACACATTATTTTCTTCATACATTGAAAATAGCACAATCGCACAACCATTTAAAATGATATTTTTAATTCGTTGCGGGTTTAAGTCTTAACCATTTTGAAAACTTGAAGGTATTAGAAGTTAGTTTCTATACAACATCAATCAATTTTCATCAAACTTTAAGGAATCAGGAGAAGAAATGAATAAATATGTAATAAATCAGGCAAAGTTGTAAAATAGAAGTTAGAACGATCAGACGACAAGTTATGCAGCAAAAGATTCCATGCGAGGTAGGCTTCTTCCTGTAATATCAGAGGAAGGACAGAATTCTTCAAAAGATCAAAGTTATATTACTTTACAACTAACTTCAAACGGGCGCCTCAGAGTGATGATAAAAGGAGCATTTCTCATATGCATTCTGAAAGAAATTGCTGCAATGCTTTTGATTTACTCATCTTCCTATGGAGACTTCGATCGGTTTTTAGAAGAGAATAACTTCCTAATATGATGAATTTCGACGAATGTTTCATGAGGAAGTTCTGCAGGATAGTTTATAATAATGGTCCGCATGGAGTCATAGCCGGAATGGGTACGGGTTTGAGTAACACAAGTCAACACGAGTTGATGACAGGGTACTCACATGCAGTCCGTGACTTGCATGTGAATCCAATAGCATTTCCTACATACTGTAAATGCAAGGCCACAAAAACCACCACAACTTCGTCACGAAACGAAGATTTTGTTCATTTTTCGCGCAAGCTACTGGCGAAAAGCTTGTAGCCACTATATTATCCACTTCGCTATAGATATTACAAAATGCATCCAATATTTTGCCACTAGTAACCACGAAATCCCCCTAACATTTCACCACTAGCAGCCACGAAATGTGACAACGTTTAACCGATCAGAGTGCAGCTTGGACATCACTTAATTAATCATTATTCTGATAGTCACAAAATCTCATAGCTTGTGTTGTTCACTATTCCATGGTGCCGCAAAAATTGATGAATTTTGAATGTGAATAGACCAAAATTATAGATATGAGGAAATTGACAGGACCTTCATGTATCACCTGCATTATTCCATCGGACTCATAACCGTCTTGGGGGTAATTTTTCATAAATTTATGAGGTGGACTGAACATATCCAGTACACAATGAAAAAAGCAGCAAGGAATGTTAACGTTGTGAAAAGGTTACGAAAAATTCCACATCACAGGTTAAGTTAGAAGTAAAACAGACTATCGATCGATGTAAAGTGTAAGATACTTAATTCTCATTTATAAGCAGCGCATTCCGAGTGTCATTGAGTACAATTGTCCGATATTTATTGGTTTAAATCATTATCTCTCGAACTTGCTCGATAAGTTGTAGAGACGATGCCATCGTGTAATCTGCGGATTTCATTGCCCTTTGAACTGTCTTCCTGGTTCGTCTGAAAGTCCCTAAATTTGCTCCGCAATGCTTTGATTCCCAATACAGATGACTTATGTTCACATATTCTTGTCAATATTTTCAGGATATCAATTCCATACACTCGAAGGGAACGCAGACCGTCAGAACTGTATAATGAAAAGTTTTTAAATAGGGCCCACTAACACAGTTATCTGAAATTTCTAGTTTTGACGGAACACTTATTTCTTTGTCTTTGACTTTCTGTTACTTTAGCAACTTTTTATGATTTTTTGTGAGATTATCATTCATTTGAAATGAATGCTATATATATCCCACAATTTTCGTGGCCTTGCATTCATGATACTTCCGTTTGATAGAGGGGTTTGACACTGCATTTACGTCCTTTTAGCTGTACAGACTCTTTTCATGTTTGACACGTATGTGATATCATTGATCGATGTGATGAGGACGATGGTTAATCATGCATGTATAAATATTAAGGTTTCTTTCTTTCACATAACACTAAAACGCATATAGAACATCTAGATAAGAAAGGAAATAGATCTGCACAGGGTAAAATCGGGTATTATCGACAGTAAAATGGTTTGGGCTCTCACGGCTGTATTTCTTGCTTTTGGTATGAACTTTGATATCCAACCAATCTCTCCTTAATCGAATTTGTTAGTTTATCGATTGGATTTATGATTCTAGGTGAATACCAAGGCGTGTAAACTATAATGTTGTTCGTTTAATATCGATACGTTGTCGAGTAATATCGAGTCTCAAAAAGAAGAGTCAGACTTTGTTAGGATTTCACCTCACTTTTCGCCTAAAATCAGGAATTAAATCGATGGATAAATGGATTCGAGCAAGAAGAGATTTTTTTGAATATGATGATTCATATCAAAACCGAGAAATGCAATCATGAGAGCCCTAAAACTGTTTTGAACTGTCGATATTACCCGAAATTTTCCATACATGATCTGAATAGACCTGATAATGCATATAGGGATGCACTCAAAGCTTGTGAAGGCGATATTCTATGGAACAGTAAACAATAATGATGGAACACTGGCTGTTTAGTCAGCATCTTGCTGAAAAAAATGTTGTTTGGTACCTATCAACAGTAGTGTCGATATTACC